>ML246099.1:0-61141 GCA_005239495.1 Nicotiana undulata | reverse complement strand
TGGCAACAATCACTGCCTCAAAAATAAACAAGATTGCCGGTGGTTTGATTTTTATTAGAAATCTCGTTCAGAGACACTCAATAGCTCATGTGGTTTCGAGTTATTTTCGAGCCTACCGGGATCAGGCCAAGTTCCAGCAGGTCGCCGGAGTTCGTCCAAACCCCTCAAACGGGTATTTTCCCCTTCCTATCTATGTGTTCTTGATCGATAGCATGAATAGGCCGTAGTTTAAACACTGTTTTCTTTTCTTTTATTATATCACTGTTGCGATTTTTGTCCATGTTTGATTAGTTCGAAGCCCAAAAAGTATTTTGATAAACCTGTTCTTAGCTTAGACTGTGTTCACTGTGTCATGCATGTTAATTTAGTGAGTAACCTTGATTACCCAATGATAAATTCAGGGACTCCAAAGGGTACAATAGTTAATGTAGACTTAGGGAATCAGAATATTAAGGGTAGAAAGGTCTTTAACAGGTAAGAATATTCTAGAATAGGGGCAGCTGTCTAAAAAGATAAGGTTGACAGCTGCCCTATGTACTATTTTGTACTATTTTTCAGCTTTTGGATAGGGAATATTCCAAAGAATATCCCATTCCCAAATATCTTATAAATAAACCCCTCCTTTTAGTTAAAAAGAGGTCCCTGGACTCTGAAAATTCTCTTTACAGTCTGAAAAACTATTTTTTTGAATACTGAATATTAGAAAATAAAAAGAGAAAAATCTGGCTATTTATTTTTGAACAAAATCCATCAGGGGATCATTTGGATTATCATATTCTTGTTCTTCTTGGATACCTTGATTCTGAGAATTTTAAGTGTTTACACTCAATTTTCCAGGGTTAATTTCCTATTGGGTTTGCTTGGTTTTGGTTTCTGTTGACTGTTGCGGGATTCTTCTTCTTTTGCCGACTGCTGTCTATACTTGACCTTTATTTGGTCAAGTTTTTACCATTCTTCTCTTCAAAAGGTATGTAACAGCCCACTCTAAAGAATTATCAGATCAAAAGTTGTGTTTCATTGTTTTGCAAATTTGTATCTGTAGTCGAAGTTCCTTTATTCTTATTCACATAAAAAGAATCTAAATGCTGAATTGGTTATGTGGTGTTTGTTCTGTATTGTTTGATTCTTGTTGATATTAGACTATGAACTTTTGAATTTTATATTGTTAGTATCTATGAAAAGGAGCTGAAATATGTTCTGTTGGAATTTCTTTAAGAATCTTCAATTTCAGAGCTTAAGTATAGAATTTTTGGTGTATTAGCATTGCTGGACATTGAACCTGAACTTCTCTGTGTTAAGGTTCTTTCCATAAGAATGAAGAAACATGCTTATGTTTGTGTTCTTTATTCACTGAAGAGACCCAATAAGCAAAGTCTCTATATAGTTTAGAATTATGTTAGTATTAGCACTAGGGTAGATGAGTTTGATTTCTTAATAATCAAACTCACCCCATGGCAGTGCACAAACTTTAGTACGGTTGGTTGAGGTTTACCCTTTCAAAAGGGGTACAAAGTATGTAGCTAAGAAGGGTATTAGAGTGAGGAATCTGAACCTTTGAATGGCTGGATTCATCCTCTAAAATGCCTAAATAATTAAAGTTTCTACATAGTTTAGAATAATGTTAATATTAGCACTAAGGTAGATGAATTTGACTCTTTGATAGTCAAATTCGTCCCATAACAGTGCATAAGCAGTTATTTAACTTGTTGAATTCACCGTTTACGGGTATAAAGTAGATAATCAAAGGCTTCTTGGAGGAAAAATCTGAATCCCTAATATGATAAGATTTATTCTCTAAAAACATGCCTAAATAATCAAAGTTAAAGAATAAGCGTGGACTGAAGGTCCAAGGTATAACAACGGCAGTCTGGTATGAGTTTGATCCTTTCATGATCATATTCACGCCAAACAAATACATAAACAACTTTTTCTTTGAACAGACAAACGCAAGCATCAGCGGAATTGGAATTAACCCGTTCATGGTCAGTTTGGTTCTGATGAATGCATAACACCTGATGAACTGGGATGTTCTACATATTCCAAAAGGAAAGCTCAAACGAGAGGCCTCATAGAAGCTTCAAGTCATTATATTAGTTAGAATCTTTATTTTTGTCCATTCATTTGAAAAAATGTAATAACAACAGTTAAGTTACAATCCCCCTTGTATCGATTTGTTGATTGTAATGTAATTTAAAGACTGGATTGTACCTTAAACTTCAGTTTTATTTCGGTTCCTAAAAAAATTGAATTGACATTCTATCTGTTCTGAAAAATGATATTAGCCAGTGTATGTGAAATATGTGCTAAGCACCTCACTGTTTATTTCTAAATCTAGTTTAGAGTTTCGACATAAATAAAATTAGTAGATCACCTCCAGCTTATTTTGTGTCTTACCAAATCTGCAAAAATCAGTGTGCGCGTATGTATAAATTTCAAGTCTTTAGAAACATGAAATTAAGTTATTTTAAAACTGGCAACAATCACTGCCTCAAAAATAAACAAGATTGCCGGTGGTTTGATTTTTATTAGAAATCACAAAATCTGGGAGTGGCGCGATTTTACTTTGTCAGTCCATTTCATAATTAATAAATATTCTAGACTCATGTTTAGGCTGCCTGAAAGTGAAAAAATATGTTTATGTCATGTTCGCAAATGTATATCTGAACCTATATGTATTACCATGTTTCCTATTTCATTCATCAAACTGAAAACGAAGATCACTAAGACTTAGTTAAATTTCCTATACAAGTGACCTCCCTATAAATTAGTCATAACTAGGACTGGCCCAAGAGTTAAATAATAACATGGGGCTAAATGCGGTCATAGCCCAAGTATCTTGTCTTTTAGGATTAGTAAATTTAATTTTAGATAATTCTCTAACATATCTTCTAAGTAGAAGAAAAAATACATTTTTAGATTAGAATTTAGTAAGCAATCAAATATTATTTCAAAACAACCATAATCTACACTCGGGGGTGGAAACTCATGCCCCGACCCTTAACTCCAAACAACTAATAAAATTGCACATAGCAACCACGGGTGCATTTCATGTGACGTGTTTGCCATATGCTCAAAAATAACAAGTGCACGTCATCGTGACTTGTTCAAGATAAATCCATAAACGTCCTAATTTATCTTAAAAACTAAAACGCTCCTTCAAAAAAAATAGAAAAACGTAAGGAATAATCGAACGTTGCTTCAAATAGGCACTATAAACTGTCATGACCAATAGTCTTTACTATGTAATCTACACTCGGGCGCGACAACTCATGTCTCCGTCTTATACTTCAAATCATAATAAAATTACGTGTTGCAATCACGGGTGCATTTCATGTGGCGTAATTGTAACACATCCAAAAGCATAACAACTGCACGTTTCTCGTAACTTGTTTTCAAGATTAATCCATATTATCAAAAGCGGCTATATTTCAAAGAGTTTTAAATATAGGTTAAAGCGCGTAAATAATCGGATAATTTAGGCCAAATAAATAATAGTTAAGCGACTGTGCTAGAACCAAGGAACTCGGGAATGCCTAATACCTTCTCCCGGGTTAACAGAATTCCTTACTTGGATTTCTAGTTCGCAGACATTTAATAGAGTCAAAAACTTCCTCGGTTTGGGGTTTTAAAATAAAATGGTGTCCCGGAACACTGTAAAAAATCCGGGTGGCGACTATGAAATAATAAATGAATCTCAAATCCGAATAATGTCACTTTAATTGGAATAACTCCCTTATTATCCCTTCATTAATCCCGGGGTAGTAGAACAGGAGGTGTGACTCTCTAGCGACTCTGCTGGGGAAAAGGACCAAGAATCTCTGGTTCAGGGTTCAAGAATTCGAGCTTATATAGTTGTTATATTTTGGCGTTCATTTATCTGGTTTTGCATGTTTAAACCTAATGTGCTAATTGCCGCATTTACCGCTTTGATATTATTTGAACTCCGTATAAAACTGTGCTGAAACCCTTCTTCTCTCTGAGTCTTCTAAATCATCTGGGAAGTGTGCACTTCGTGTGACTTCTTTTCTGTTAGAGTCATCCAAATTTAAGAACGAGGTACGAACAAGTTCCAAAGCCGGTGAAGCTTCTGTATTCCCGGTACGCTTCCCCGACCTCGGCTCGAGCTATCCGCTCGGGTAAGCCTTGTCTAGAACAAAACCCCAGGGTATAAATCTAGTGTGACATAGCCTCATGCCGGATCCCTAGTAGTAACGTTTACTTGCATCACGTGCATTTGACTTAGGGGACTCAACATAGGGGTTGGGTCCGTCTAGGACAGGTGAACCCAAAATGAAAGACTATCCTGGTGCATCCTACTTGCCATATGTACAACATTTTTGTTATGGTTTGATTGTCGACCGGCCATATAAAAAAAATAACAAAACGAAAGAAAGAAAAAGAGATGACAGAAAAACCAAGAGAGGAATAGGATAGGAGATTTAGCCAATTTTTGAAAAACCGGATATTCGAGATAATCCCGAAACTCTGCCAAATTATTTTTTTTTAAATAGTATTTTGAAATAAAGTAAGTCGGTGCATATTTTTTCGAAAATTGTGTCGAGATTTCCCGAACTACGCATTGTTTGATTCTCACCGGATGTGAGATACGTAGGCAAACCTCATCGGGTCCAACTTTATTTTCAAAACCAAGACAGAAAATACAATCGCAAAATTAGGTGATGCTATTTCTTGCCTAAATAGCCAATTGTCCCAATGGGACACCGAAAGGCTGTTTTTGCAAAAATAGTCACTTATAGTCTTTTCGAAAATGTTGGCCAATTAGCGAGCACAACCCTAAAAGCTTCCTACCCAAAGCATTGAGGGGCCGTATTCGCAAAGACGGTCCACTTCTTTTTTATTACAAAACTTTTGCAAAAATAACATTTTTTCGCATTCAGTCAAAACCTTTATAGCTTTGTTTTTCTTAATCAAAACATTTTAAACAAATGTGCAGGATGAACACAATTGAAAACACTGCCTTTAAGGTTGTCGAGGAAATTCCCGTGGGACTCCGTATGTGGTGGAGTGACCTGGGGGAAGTTAGTTTAAAGTGTGCCGTAAAAGCTTTGGGCGGACTCACCGGCCTTCTAAAAATCAAGCCGAGGTTGGATATCGTCGAAGCTTTAGTGTCATTTTGGGACCCTGCCCACAACGTGTTCCACTTTTCAGACTTTGAGTTGACAGCCATGCTAGAGGAAATAGCGAGGTATGCTGGTCTCAGTGACAATCTTAAAAGTCGGTATCCAGTAGCACCCAGGGCGGTAACTCCACACAAGTTCTTGGATCTTTTGAATATTAGTCGTGACACTCAAGACTCCCACCTGGATGAAGGGTTCTGAACTTTCTATTTTCTGTACAAACGGTATGGAGATCCTCGGGGCTATGAAGCAGAAAATACTGGTCTGACTCACCACAAGAACCAGGCTAAATGGGAAGCCCGCAAAGGGTTAGCTTTTGTGGTAGCATTCCTGGGCACTTTAATCTGCCCCCGAGGTGACAGTCTGATAGACATCGGACTGGTAGGGATGGCGGATTGCATCACAAAAAAGAACAATGGCACTCTTATACCAATGATCTTAGCTGAAATTTACCGTGCCCTAAAAATTTTCCAGTTAGGGGGAAAGTTCTTTAAAGGGTGCAACCTGCTCCTACAGATTTAGATGATCGAGCACCTCTATCACCGCCCAGGTTACATGAACTATGGTTCAACCGGTCTGAATTGTATTGAAGAACACAGTACTCGGGTAGAATGCCACAAATTCTTGAGGGCACAGAAGCTTGGCACTCACATCTCCGTTCATTGACCGCCGACCGAATCGAGTGTTCCTTCGGATGGCTCCCCGTCGGCGAGGTTATCAATATGTCTGCTGAAGTGTGCTATCTTTTGTTAATGGGTCTGCGAAGTATCCAGCCATATTCCCCACATCAGGTCTTACGGAAATTGGGTAGGCAACAAGGCATTCCACATGATGAGGACTTAAGCCAACAAGCCATTGAGTTGTGTCCGAGAGCTACATTTCCGGAAAACAGGGTCCGTCAGATTTGGAACCATTGTAGATTCTTAGAGCCTCAGACTCGGGTGAGAAACTTATCTCAAGGGGAAGTAGATCCAGACTATATTTCTTGGTATGTTAGAAGAGGCCGAGAGCACCAAGAACCGGAGCGACCTGCGAAAAGACCTCATGTGCAGCATTTTACTGACCAGACACAAGAACACTGGGGTTGGTTAGAAAAGAAAAACAATTACCGGGATACAATAAGTAAACTGGAGGCCCAGATCCGAGAGCTCAAGTTTGAAAACACTTTACAAATTGCGGCAGCCGAAGGGGAAAGGAACAGGTTGAACAAAGAAAATGAAGCCCTCATGGTTCAAATCCAGAAAATAAGGATAACCATTGAAAACCCCGAAAGAAGTAGAGCCGACGAAAGACTTGTCACCAGTCTTAGGCAAATGTTATGTAGCTATGGTGACGATTTGGACAAAGACGAGGAAGATTTGACCCGAGCTCGAGCAAAGTTGGCAAAGAATGCCGAAGAAAGGGCAGAATTCGTGCAAAACATTAAAGAGAAAGCACGACCAAGAAGTTCTGGGTTTGAAAGAAAGAATGGCCACCTTTGAAGACGAGATGGTCAAACAAGCACAAAGGTTTAAGGCAGAAAGAGAACAGTGTTATGACATGATAGCCCAGTTGGAAGAAGAATTGAGACAGTGGCAAAAGCAGACTCACAAAGACGCTTAGGCTTTAGAGGCAAAATCTCAGCAGATCGGCGTCTACTTCAGGAGAAAGGTATCATCAGACAAAAGGTCCAGGAGATAGCTGATTACATTGTCACCAAATGCATGGAATGCAAAGATATGACTCGGACCACCTTCTTCTCAGCGGTTATGATCTTCGTCCACAAGATAATGGATGACCTCTACCGCCTCCAATAAGATATAGCATGCAGGCCCGTGGCAAGGCCGAACAATGCCCCACGGGTGCCTGTAGCAATGGAAGCACTGATGTATTTTTGATATTTCTCGAGTCTGTATCTTATTTTCCTACTATAGTCCTGTCCAAGTCAACTGTAGTTTTTTTTTTTCGTTTCGAAGAAAGTGTGTCTTGAGTCTTTTATATTTTTTAAAGTTTCAAAAATGTACTAAAGTTTCTCATGAAATTGAAAGTATTTTATCCAATGAATGAAAGTTTTGGAAAATGTTTATTTCTTTCCTTCAGATTTATCCCTTGAACTACGTGATGATCTGATTCACGCGGCGCCGTGGTACGTAGGCAATCCACATAGGATTCGATCATAATCTTAAGAAATGAAAGTGAGTGAGAAATAAAAGAGCAAAAAATAATACAATGAAAGAAAGAAAAGGGTGGTGGAGAAAGGCAAAAAGGATGAAAATAGGATTAAAAAATGAGGGAAAGTTCAAATCCGAGAAAATAAAGCCGGGATGAGACACGCAACCATTGCAAAACATATAGAAAGAGTTTAATTTCCTAGGTGCATTGCATACCCCAAACGTGTGAATTTCCCTATTTGATAAAATTTTCCGACCTAACGTTTTGTTGGTTCACTCTTAAGGTGTTTTTCTAGGGTGGTTGGTTTTGTGGTAACCAGGCTCCCCATCCCTACTTCACTAGATCAAAGGGAAGCATAGAAATGACATCCGAAAACCACTTATCAATCGTCAACTCTTCTGTGGAGGATCCGAATCCAGTCATCCCAACGTCTGAGTTAGCCACAACTGAAGAGAATAGGATCCTGCGTTGCCGTATGCTAGAAATGTAGGACGCATGATCCAATGGTAGGGAACCGCCCAGTTCCATCTCGGGTTTCCCCGAGATAATCCCCAGGACAGCCGGAACTTCTAGCATCCCTATAAGTTACCCGGCCACGCTTTCGGATACCCAACTATGTTGGCTCACTTTTCCAGAAGACCTTCTGAGGTTCGCCCCCAGGTCTTGTTCTCCGGTGCATCATCCAACATCTTCACTGGACCACCGAGCTCCGCCACGACTCCACCAACTATCACCGGGCCCAGCTTTGAGCCGTCGGCATTTACATTCCAAACGCCATCATTTCTGGGCGCCACTCATGTCACTCCTGATTCATACACCCAACAACCTCAGTATGAAGTTACTTTGGGACGAGATAAGAAAAGCCCAGAGCACGAAGAAATGGCTCGGAAAATGAAGAGTATCGAGCAAAGCCTCAAGAACATACAGGGGCTGAGCGGGCAGAAAAGGTGTCTCCTACGCCGATTTGTGCATGTTCCCTCATGTCCACTTGCCTCTCGGGTTCAAAACCCCCAAATTCGAAAATATGATGGACATGGGGACCCCATAGCTCATCTGAAAAGGTATTGCAACCAACTCCGAGGAGCAGGTGGGAAAGAGGAACTTCTCATGGCATATTTTGGAGAGAGCTTAACAGGGATTGCATTAGAATGGTACAAGGACCAGGATATATCCCGCTGGCACGTGTGGGATGACCTAGCCCGGGACTTTGTTCGACAATTCCAATACAACGTGGACATCGCTCCCGATAGAAAATCTTTATCCAGCCTCAAAAATAAGTCCTCAGAAAGCTTTAGAGAGTACGCTATTAAGTGGCGCGAGCAGGCGTCTAGGGTCAAACCTCCATGGATGAGGTCGAAATGGTCAGTGTTTTTCTGCAAGCACAAGAAGCAGATTACTTTCAAAATATGATGTCCGCTATGGGCAAACCATTTGCAGAAGCAATCAAAATTAGGGAAATGGTTGAGAATGGTTTAAAGACCGGTCGTATCCTAAGCCAATCAGCCAACTTCCCAGGCCATCCAAAGCGGATCGGGGAGTGCAGCCAATAGAAAGAAGAAAGAAGAAGGGGAAATGATGGTTTCTGATGTTAGGAATCCTCGCTAACGCTCACGTTCATTCCCCAAAACCTCCCAACACTACTACCCTCACCAAAACGCAACTTACCCTACATTTCCTTTTCCCTATGAGGTAATGAACGCTCATCCGCATCTCTGGCCGCAACAACAATACAACCAGAACAGAGCTTCGCCCCCAAGAAATAACCATCCTCCCCCAGCTCCATACAATCCACGCCCTCCTCAAAACAACTACACGTACGATGCTTACCCCTGTGAGCCACCAAGGAGACTCAATTTCACTCCTATTGGTGAGCCATATTCAAGTCTTTTCCCAAAATTGTTCCAGATGGGGCTTCTGCAGCCTGTACCTCCAAACAGGCAAAATCCACAATCGCCGTCATACAGGCGGGGTACTAATTGTGCCTATCATTCCTGAGTAGAGGGGCACGACACGAAAGATTGCTGGACTCTCAAGTGGGCTGTGGAGACTCTTATAGAGCAAAAGAAGGTAGTGTTAAGGGATGAAAAAGCTCCCAATGTGACTAACAATCCATTGCCCGCCCATAACAATGGGCCTGTTATCGGCATGATCTACGAGGACCAAAATTTAGATCCAGCTTTGAAGGCTATCATTGCCATCGCAGATGCAGAGGAAAAGCCTAAGGCGGCACCCAAGCCAACCAAGGAAATAAAAAAAGAGTAATCCCGTTCTTCAAGCTACGGGGAAAGCTGAAGCCAAAACAAAGATAGGATCTTCTAAAGACGCCGTTCTTTACGTCCCCAGGGCACCCAAGAAGGAACAAGGTATGTTGAGCCCGCCTAGAAGGCTACAATTCAACAGAGCCATGAAACAAAGCCCGACAATGTATGTACCAAAAGGGACATACGTGGCGCGGGGGAAAATAATTTCACCCAGGCTGAATGACCCCGTAGTTATTAGCCACGTGCCGCAAGCTCTCGTAAAACATACTACTGTCGTCCCTTGGAACTACAACAAGATGATAGTGACATACAAAGGGAAAGAGATCACAGGGGAAGCAATCAAAGTGAACTCCTCTGAAGGATACCTCAATCTGAAGGAGCTAACCAAAAATAAGCACAAATGTTTCCCTCTCAAAAGAACTATCACTGCCGAGGAAGCTGAAGAGTTCTTTAAGAAGATGAACATGGCTGAATACGCCACAATTGAGGAACTCAGGAAAACTCCTGATCAAGTGTCACTCTTATCTTTGTTGATGGGCTCAAACGAGCATCAGCAAATAATCTTGAAAACGCTAAATGAAGTGTATGTGCCGGCAGAGACCTCGGTCGAACAATTGGAAAGAATGGCCGAGCGTTTCTTTGTAGTAAACAAAATTTCTTTTAGCCGGGATGATCTACTTCCCGAGGGAGCCACTCACAACAAAGCCTTACACTTAACAGTTAAAAGTGAGGGATATTATGTGAAGAGAGTTATGCTCGATAGAGGTTCCGGGGTAGATATTTTCCCTTTATCCACACTACAAGGAATGGGAATCAGCACTGAGAGAATCAGGCCGAATAATGTATGTGTCCATGCCTTCGATGGAATCAAAAGGGACACCATTGGCGAAATAGACATAGTTATGAAGATCGGCCCTGTGGACTTCATTGTAACCTTCCAAATCCTAGATATGGATACCTCATACAATTTCTTGCTAGGTAGACCGTGGATTCATGCCGCTGGAGAAGTACCCTCTACTATCCATCAAATTGTCAAATTCGAATATGAAAACCAGGAGATAGTGGTCCACAGGGAGGATGAGCAGTCAATCTACAGAGACCCCTCGATCCCTTGTCTTGAAGCAAGAGAGGGGAGTGAGCACATTGTCTATCAAGCGTTTGGAATTGTGCCTGCCTACCAACATGAAGAAGGTGCTTCATGCCCACAACCCTGCCTATCAAATGCGCCAATCATGGTCGCTACCGACATGATTAGACATGGATACAGACCCGGAAAGGGGCTTGGGGTGTCCTTGCAAGGTATCACTGAACCGATCTCTCTACCTGCCACTAAAAAATTCTTCGGCATAGGTTTCCAAGCCTCAGATGAAGATGTGAAGTGGGCCGACGCCCGTAAAAGCAATGGATGGGACTTACCTCAGCCAGTCCCACATATTACCGAGATTTTTATCGAACCGCAATATGTCGAAGAAGAAGAAGAAGAGGCCTTTACGGCCGAAGAAATTGAAGGAATCTGCGAGGCCATGAAGCAAATGTTGTATGAAACCAACATGTTCCAGTTGGGAGAAGGCTCAAGCACCGCTGAGGTGCAATACATGGGCCCAAACGCCAAGTTGCAGAATTGGGAGGCTACTCCATTCCCCGTCAGGCAGGAGACTCGGTAGTTCAGTTTTGTCATCTTTCCTGCACTATGAGTTATTTCAAGGTGTAACTCAAGTGTTTTTAATTTACTGCTTGTTTTTTTGAATTCAATGTAAACCCTCCTATGTTCAAATTCAATGAAATGAAAATCAAAATTTCATAGTCTATTATTCCTTCTGATTTTTGCCTATTTTTCTTATTTTTAGTCCTAATAATGCGGCCTTATATAACATGACATGCTTGCGGACTTCATGCTCTGATCTTAATGCGCTTTCTAACCTCGAAATAATGAGTCAAGAATCGGAATATGACGAAGAAGAGGCTTTTAGGGAAATAAATCGAGAATTAGAACAATTCGAGAATAAGCCTAAGCCAAACCTAAATGAAAGAGAACCTGTCAACTTGAGTAATGCAGAAGAGGTTCGAGAAACCATGATAAGCGTCCACACTGATGAAAGAACTAAGGATGCTCTGATTCAACTTCTATTCGAATTCAAAGACGTGTTTGCTTGGTCCTACGACGACATGCCCGAACTAAGTGTAGACTTGGTGGTACATAAATTTCTTACCTACCCCAGTTATCCACCCGTCCAACAAAAGCAGAGGAAATTCAAAACGGACATGAGTGACAAAATCAAAGAAGAGGTCACTAAACAATTAAAAGCGGGAGTGATCCGGGTGGTCCAATACACCACCTGGCTGGCCAATGTGGTTCCAGTACCTAAAAAGGACGGAAAGGTCAGAGTATGTGTCGACCATTGAGATTTGAATAAAGCGAGACCTAAAGATAACTTTCCACTACCAAACATACATATCCTGGTTGTCAATTGTGCCAAGCATGAGGTACAGTCTTTCGTGGATTGTTATGTTGGATACCACCAGGTATTGATGGATGAAGAAGGTGCAGAAAAGACGGCTTTCACTACACCCTGGGGAACCTATTTTTACCGAGTCATGCCGTTCGGCCTAAAGAATTCCGGGGCAACATATATGAGGGCCATGACCACCATTTTTCACGACATGATGCATCAGGAGATTGAGGTATACGTGGATGATGTAATTATTAAATCCAGGATGCAAGATGACCATGTCCAGCATTTGAGGAAATTCTTCGAACGCCTACGTAAGTATAATCTGAAACTAAACCCGGCCAAGTGTACCTTCGGAGTTCTGTTTGGGAAATTACTAGGGTTTATAGTCAGCCGACGGGGCATCGAGCTAGACCTGACGAAGATAAAATCTATTCGGGATCTCCCACCACCGAGAACCAAGAAGGAGGTCATGAGCCTGTTGGGTAGGTTGAATCACATCGGCAAGTTCATCGCTCAGTTGACGTCCACTTGTGATCCTATATTCAAGTTGTTGAAGAAAGATGCAGCCATCAAATGGATGAACGAATGCTAGAATGCTTTCGACAAGATCAAAGAATATATGTCGAACCCGCCAGTGCTAGTCCCACCAGAACCAGGAAGGCCTTTGTTCTTATATCTGACGGTGTTGGAAAATTCCTTCGGGTGTGTTCTCGGGCAACATGTCGCGACCAGGAAGAAAGAACAGGCCATATATTACTTGAGCAAGAAGTTCACGAGCTACGAAGCCAAGTATACGTTGTTGGAAAGATTGTGTTGCGCTCTAACTTGTGTCGCTCAGAAACTCAGGCATTATTTATTGGCTTATACCACCTACCTCATCACTAGGTTGGACCCGTTGAAGTACATATTCCAAAAGCCAATGCCCACCGGGAGATTAGCTAAGTGGCAGATTCTGCTCACCAAATTCGACATAGTCTATGTCACTCGCACGACAATAAAGGCCCAGGCATTGGCGGATCACTTGGCAGAAAATCCAGTCGATGACGACTACCAAACCCTAAGCACTTACTTCCCAGACAAAGAGGTAAATTCAGTCGATATAACTTCTTAAGACGCCAACACTTGGAAAATGTTCTTTGATGGAGCCGTAAATGCAAAAGGTGTTGGGATTGGGGCAATCTTAATTTCAACCACGGGACAGCACTATCCCGCCACAGCCCGCCTTCGGTTTTTCTGTACAAACAATACTGCCGAAAAAGAAGCTTGTTTAATGGGTATGAACATGGCCATCGACATGGATGTAGGAGAGTTGTTGATCATGGGATATTCGGATTTGATCATCAAGTAGGCTCAGAGAGAGTGGGAAACTCGGGATGTTAAGCTACTTCCATACAGACAACATGTGGAAGATTTTAGCAAACGATTCAAAGCTATCGAGTTCAAATATATTCCTCGATGCCACAACGAGTTTGCCTATGCACTAGCTACTCTAACGGTAATGGTGCCATATCCGGGTAATGTTCACATCAACCCGTTGGAAATTCAAATCAAGGAAAGGAATGGTTATTGCAACACATTCGAAGTAGAGCCCGATGTCCAACCATGGTATCACGATATCAAAAGATTCTTAAAAATAAAAGAATATCCAGAGCAGGCCAATGGGGACCAAAAGAGAACAATCCGGAGACTCGCCAGCGGTTTCTTCCTAAGTAGGGAAGTACTGTATAAGAGGAGTCCCAATCTGAATCTATTAAGATGCATAGACGCCAGAGAAGCCGAAAAGATTATGAACGAGGTGCATTCAGGAGTATGTGGTCCCCACATGAACGGATGACCATGGAGAAAGATTGTTTTAGATTCGTCTGGAAATGCCATAAGTGTCAAATACACGACGATTTGATTCATGCCCCACCATCAGAATTGCATCCTATGTCATCACCTTGGCCGTTTGTTGCCTGGGGGATGGATGTCATCGGGCCGATCGAGCCAAGGGCCTCAAACGGGCACAGATTTATTTTGGTCGCTATTGACTATTTCACGAAATGGGTCGAGGCAGTCACATTCAAAGTTGTCACCAAGAAAGCGGTGGTGGATTTCGTGCACTCTAATATCATCTGACGTTTCGGTATCCCAAGGACTATCATTACGGACAATGCCGTGAATCTAAATAGTAACTTAATGAGGGAGGTATGTGAACAGTTCCAAATCACACACCACAATTCCACCCCTTACCGGCCCAAAGCCAATGGCGCCATTGAAGCGGCAAACAAAAATATTAAGAAAATCCTCAGGAAAATGATTCAAACTTCCTGGCAATGGCACGAGAAATTGCCCTTCGCATTACTGGGATATCGCACGACAGTGCGCACGTCGGTTGGAGCTACTCCTTATCTATTGGTTTATGGCACTGAAGCCGTAGTACCTGCAGAAGTCGAAATTCCCTCCCTTCGGATCATTGTCGAAGCCGAAATTGAGGATGACGAATGGGTCAAAACCCGATTAGAGCAATTGACGCTGATTGATGAGAAAAGGATGGTCGCAGTTTGCCACGGGAAATTGTACCAACAAAGAATGGCCCGCGCCTACAACAAAAAGTGGGCCTAGGAACTTTGAAGTAGGGCAGCTTGTGTTAAGACGTATCCTCCCACACCACGAAGAGGCGAAAGGAAAATTCGCCCCGAATTGGAGGGGTCCGTACATCATAAGGAAATTGCTTCCGAAAGGAGCATTGTACTTGGGAGACATCGAAGGAAATGACCCCGAAACGGTTGTCAATGCAGATGCAGTCAAAAGGTATTATGTTTGACCTCTTCGTGATGACGATACTGATGAATGAAATGACGAAGGCTTTTCATTCATGCTACCCCCAACACTACCATTCTGTAAACCCTTTGAGTTGGTTACTCTTCTTTGACTACCCTCCTTGAAAAATAGAAAAGAAAAAAAAATAAAGGAAGAAATAAATAAATAAAAAATTAAAAGAGAAAACAAAAATCAAAACAAAAACAAAAATGCTACCCCTGAACTACGTCTGACTTGATTCCGAAAGGATACATAGGCAGCCTCTCCCTGGGGTTCAGTCACACCAAAATAAAAATCCACATTTCCCCAAGATTTTAAGCCAGGGCAAGTGTTGAGATTCGGTAATGATTCGCCTGAAAGTTCCAAGGTTGTAATTCATTACAAACTCTTTTACCCTAAATCCTATTCAAGTCCTTCCGATCTATCGACAAAGAAAATCCAGAATGGGAAGATACAAAGAAAATCCAGAATGGGAAGATACATCTATCTGGACCTCATACAAGCAATGAGAGAAATTAAAATGAGAGAGTCATATCGGTGAAAACCCACACGAGCACCATAAGGCGACGGTAAGTAGAGAAATCAAAAATGAAAGAGTCTTGTTAGTGAAAACTCGCAAAGAGCACTACAGGGCGATGGCGAGAAGAGAAATGAGAGAGGTTAGCTAGTGAAAACCCGAAAAGGGCACTACTAATCGAAATGAGTATGATTAGTCGTTATTATTGACATAGTCTAGAACAAGGTTTCTCAACCTCGAGTTAAAAGTCGTGATGAATTTCTGAGAGTCAGATGGTTTATATAGATCAGGCATCCAGTCCAAGACGCATGTCATGTTCATTGAAAGCCGCGTACACTCCATATAAGTCCTTATTTCCTTTTCCCGAAAGGGACACCTCTTGTTTAAATTCATTGTCCATTCTGTCATTTGTTTTTCTTTTGAATCCCTTTCGGTGTAACTCTTTTCCTAAACTAAGGCAAAGAAAGGATGGCAAGACTGATTTACAGGGCTCTCATTTGACAAGGGCCAATATACAAAAAGCACCCAGCCTCGTTAGGGGCATCGAGTCGATCTCGACTGGCCATATCGGCCGATACTTCAAACTCAAAAACCCTTGAAAAGAGAAAATCAAATTGAAGTGCCTATAAAGGCAAAAGAAGTGAAAGGTTGAGTCCCAAATGCCCTAAAGTTAAAATTGGAAGGAATCAGAAACGAAAGGCCAATAAAGGCGAAATAAAGTTGGAAAGGTTAAGTCCCACGCGACTAACCGTTGCAGCAGAATTTGTGGGGGCCAAAATTTCCCCGATACTCTAGAAATCCAAAAGAAAAAGAAAGTGAAAGGCCTACAAAGGCAAAGTAAAGTCCAATGTTGGGTTCCACGTGACCGATTGCCATGGTAAAATTTGGAAAGCCAGGGTCCTCGGGATCAGAAATGAAACCCAATTCCCAGCAAGCAAGCAAGTGGTCGAGATCTTCATCACAAAAATCGAGATCAAGAAAGTTGAAATAATCAAGGCCGCAAAACCAACCACCGCTTCAAACTGACAATTGTTCTTTGTTTGAAGGAAACAGGTGCGATTCAAACTGCAACCTTGTAAAAGGCAAGTGTAACCAAAAGAAATGGCGCAAGAGCTAGAAGCAGCTTTGCAGCAACAACTCCCAAAAAGGGAAGTATTCTCCAAATTTCTTTCCCGCATTCACGTAAAATAAAATGAAAAGAAAAGAAAAGAAGAAAAATGGTGTTGAAAACAATTCAAACTTAAGGTAGTATAGGGCCTTCAACCCCTAGCTACGCCTTTTCCAACATAGGATATTACATTCCCTAATTAATGCCAGCATAACCTGATGCCGACAGAACTCGATGCCAACATAGGATATTACATTCCTTAGTTTATGCCAACATAGAGTCCCACTCCCTAGCAGACACCGGCATAATCTGGTGATCCTTTCTTGAAAACAGCATAACCTGTTGATCATTTCCTGATACTGGAATAACCCAGTAATCTCCTTTTCCCTAGGCAACAGCATAACCTGTTGACCTTCTAGACACCGGCATAACCTGGTGATCTTTCTTGAAAAATAGCATAACCTGTTGATCGTTTCCTAATACTGGCATAACCCAGTAATCTCCTTTTCCCCAGGCAATAGCATAACCTGTTGACCTTCCAGACACCAGCATAACCTGGTGATCCTCTTGAAAAACAGCATAACATGTTGATCGTTTCCTGATACTAGCATAACCTAGTAATCTATTTTCCCAGGCAGCAGCATAACCTGTTGACCTTCCAGACACCGGCATAACCTGGTGATCTATCTTGACGACAGTATAACCTGTTGATCATTTCCTGATACTGGCATAACCCAGTAATCTCTTTTCCTAGGAAACAGCATAACCTGTTGACCTTCCAAACACCGGCATAACCCGGTGATCTTTTCTTGACGACAACATAACCTGTCGATCCTTCCCAATATAGGGTCTCCAATCCCTAGTTGATTTTACTTTTTAGGCATAGGGTATCCACTCCCTAGTCTACAATAACTCCGGGTATACCATTTCCCGGCTTTTCATTGCTTTCAATAATAAAGTAGTATAGATTTCCTTACAATAACTCACAAAATTTTCCCTAGTGAAAACTGGGGCAAAAAATAACTCCGGGTATACAATTTCCCGGCTTTTCATTGCTTTAAATAATAAAGTAGTATAGATTTCCTTACAATAACTCACGAAATTTTCCCTAGTGAAAACTGGGGCAAAAAATTTCGTTCGTTTGCTCTTGCAGATTGCATTTTTAGGACAACAGATTCGAGATGACCAAAAGAAGAAATTTCGATCCAAAATAATTAAACACAAGAGGAAAGAGAAGGTTGAATCCAAGGTACGGAAACGGAAAAGATATGGACCGCTCAAGACAAAACTGAAGTCACAAGCCGCGCATATCCCTTTTTGATCTGAAATGCTAAAGAAGTTTGAACCAGAGCCTACAACTAACAAGCATCAAGGTCCAAATCAAGTCTATATAAAAGCATCCAAAATTCAAGATCAGGCTTCAGCAGACTAATAGATAGGACTCTTGTAACTCATAGTTGATAGGTTTAGTTTAGTCTTCTCCATTTTTGCTACTTTGGTGTAATAAGGAGATCAGCAGCAGTAACAGCAGCAATCGCAATGAAACCACAGTAACTCGGTAGTCCCAGCTACCAAAATATCCAAAACTACACTGAACTGATTCCTTTATAGCCAAGGATATGTAGGCAACCTTCGAAGAAGGGTTCGGTCAAGCTTTCCAAAAAAATGCTTCACACTAGAACATATGAATGGGCAAAAGTTGTTTATTGCTGCTCACTTTGTCTTTGCCCGAAAACTCTTCGTGTTTCCGAGCAAAGAGGGGCAGCTGTGAGCACGTGATTTATCACCCACCATATACCCCTACAAACTTCAATGAAATAAATTAATTTCACAATTGTTGTTGAATTTTAAGTGTTATTTGTGATTTGTTTTGCATTGCATGATCATTCAAAGTTGCATAATTAAGCGCATAACTTTAATCATTATCAAAAAATTACATAATTATTATTTGTAATTAATTGAAATAAATAATAACGAAAATATGGTGATTTTGCATTTAAGTGATAATTGCTTAATTTAATCATTATTTCCAACAAATTACGGAATTTATTAAGAGTATCAAATTAAATAGTGTCACTCATGATTAGTTTATCTATTAATTTATAATTAGATGAGACTAAATTAAAATTAGCTACTATTTATCTTTACAATTTAATTAGAATTAATTAGTTAGTTAAATTGAATTAAGGAAGAACACTAATTAGGACCTGGGCCAAAATCACCCAGGCCCAAACCTTTCTATGCACACTCCCCATCGACCCAGGCCCAGTTAACTAAACCCATCTGGGCCCCAGCCCGGTCCCAAACGATGTCGTTTAAGTTATAGGGGGATCCACATTGTTGATCTTTTTCGATCAAACGGTTGAGAACTCCCCACCCCTTTTAATATAAAACTGTTTCAAAATCCCCCCCCCCCCCCCCCCCCCCTCATCCCCTCCGTCTCTCTCTCCTATTCAATCCCTGCCGTCACCCACCGCAGCCCCACTATCCCTCCGCCGGTCGGAAATCGCCTCCGGTGGCGGAGCTTCTCCAATCAACCCCAATTTTCAACCAGATGATCCCCACGACCTCCTCAACCTCGTCCCACTGCCCGTCTCCTCAAAAACCCAACCAATTCCTTTTAATTTCAAATCTAGGAAAACAAAACCCTAGTTGTTCCTCTACAAGACGGGTTAGAGACACTCAATAACTCCTACCTATATGGATCAATAGCTCTCGTTGAGGGCTATTGATTCATGTGGGTTCGAGTTATTTTCGAGCCTACCGGGATCCGGCCAAGTTCCGGCAGGTCGCCGGAGTTCGTCCAAACCCCTCAAACGGGTATTTTCCCCTTCCTATCTATGTGTTCTTGATCGATAGCATGAATAGGCCGTAGTTTAATCACTGTTTTATTTTCTTTTATTATATCACTGTTGCGATTTTTGTCCATGTCTAATTAGTTCGAAGCCCGAAAAGTATTTTGATAAACCTGTTCTTAGCTTAGACCGTGTTCACTGTGTCATGCATGTTTATTTACCTTGATCTGTGTTAATTAATTTTGTTCCATTGTAGGCATATCTAAGTAATTTGGCTAATTTTTTAATGTTATCTTATGTTGATGTTTGTTTAGTCGTCGGTCTTACGTCCTTGATTAATTATGTGTAATTGAAAACCAAAAAAAAAAAGGAAAAACCCTAAAAGACTGTTTAATCTGTTAGTTAACAGTGTGTCGATAGCTTCATATTCTTTTCGCTGTTTATGTGCCATTGAAGCCTAAAACCATGACAATTATTCTATTTTGTTTAGGACTAACTTTCTTTTCTTTTTTAGTTACTATTAGGTCTAGATTCTGTTCTTTTTCAGTGATTCGTGTTTGATGACAACCTTGATTCTTGCCTTGTTTGAACATATTTACTTGTTACAATTGTTTGTTCTCATGAATTGGCTAGAATATACTGTTTCTTTAAGCATGATTATTTGTTTATTAATTGCCTCATAGTTCACTTGATTATGTTGATAATTAGGATTAGTCGACTAATTGTCAATTAATTAGAAAGAAAAAGGGTAATCCTGAACCAGTAAGTAGGCATGAGTTAATTCAGGTTAAATTTTAAAACTCAAGGTTGGTCAGATCGGAAAGATAACCTTTGAAAAACAAATAATTAACTAAACTTAAATCCTAGTTAAAGATAATAAAGTAGGTTTAACTAACTAGCATAAGTCAACTAACCTAAGTTAAGAAAACTGAGTTGACTAACCTTAATTAAGCCTAATTAAACTGACTAATTAATTAATTTAAACCTAGGCTTAATAATTGGTTAAGTCTCTGATTTTAGGTAGTCAAATTGAATTAACCTAACTAAATCAGTTAGCTTAGTTAAAGAATTAAATTGATTGACCTACTTTAATTAATTAACTTAAACATAGGTAATTAGTATGAAACTAACTCTAAACTCCTAATCAATTAACCTTTAATTAGTTTACCTAACCTTAGTTAAGAACAACTAGTAGTCACATAAAGGACATAACTAGTGTTAGTTAACTAAAGTTAAGTAATAACCCAAGTGAGTAACCTTGATTACCCAATGGTAAATTCAGGGACTCCAAAGGGTACAATAGGTAATGTAGACTTAGGGAATCAGAATTTTAAGGGTAGAAAGGTCTTTAATAGGTAAGAATATTTTAGAATAGGGGCAGTTGTCTAAAACGATAAGGTTGACAGCTGCCCTATGTACTATTTTGTACTATTTTTCAGCTTTTGGATAGGTATATTCCAAAGAATATCTCATTCCCAAATATCTTATAAATAAACCCCTCCTTTTAATTAAAAAGAGGTCCCTGGACTCTGAAAACTCTCTCTACAGTCAGAAAAACTATTTTTTTTTAATACTGAATATTAGAAAACAAAAAGAGAAAAATCTGGCTATTTATTTTTGAACAAAATCCATCAGAGGATCATTTGGATTATCATATTCTTGTTGTTCTTGGGTACCTTGATTCTGAGAATTTTAAGTGTTTACACTCAAATTTCCTGAGTTAATTTCCTATTGGGTTTACTTGGTTTTGGTTTCTATTGACTGCTGCGGGATTCTTCTTCTTTTGCTGACTGTTGTCTATACTTGACCTTTATTTGGTCAAGTTTTTACCAATCTTCTCTTCAAAAGGTATGTAACAGCCCACTCTAAAGAATTATTAGATCAAAAGCTGTGTTTCATTGTTTGGCAAATTTGTATTTGTAGTCGAAGTTCCTTTATTCTTATTCACATAAGAAAAATCTAAATGCTGAATTGGTTCTGTGGTGTTTGTTCTGTATTGTTTGATTCTTGTTGATATTAGACTATGAACTTTTGAATTTTATGTTGTTAGTATCTATGAAAAGGAGCTGAAATATGTTCTGTGGGAATTTCTTTAAGAATCTTCAATTTCAGAGCTTAAGTATAGAATTTTTGGTGTATTAGCGTTGTTGGACATTGAACCTGACCTTCTCTGTGGTCAGGTTCTTTCCATAAGAATGCAGAAACATGTTTATGTTTGTGTTCTTTATTCACTGAAGAGACCCAATAAGCAAAGTCTTTATATAGTTTAGAATTATGTTAGTATTAGCACTAGGGTAGATGAGTTTGATTTCTTAATAATCAAACTCACCCCATGGCAGTGCACAAACTTTAGTACAGTTGGCCGAGGTTTACCCTTTCAAAGGGGTACAAAGTATGTAACTAAGAAGGGCATTAGAGTGAGGAATCTGAACCTTTGAATGGCCGGATTCAACCTCTAAAATGCCTAAATAATCAAAGTTTTTACATAGTTTAGAATAATGTTAATATTATCACTAAGGTAGATGAATTTTACTCTTTGATAGTCAAATTCGTCCCATAACAGTGCATAAGCCGTAATTTAACTTGCTGAAATCACCCTTTACGGGTATAAAGTAGATAATCAAAGGCTTCTTGGAGGAAAAATCTGAATCCCTAATATGATCAGATTTATTCTCTAAAAACATGCCTAAATAATCAAAGTTAAAGAATAAGTGTGGACTGAAGGTCCAAGGTATAACAACGGCAGTCTGGTGTGAGGTTGATCCTTTCATGATCATATTCACGCCAAACGAATACATAAACAACTCTGTCTTTGAACAGACAATTGCAAGCATCAGCAGAATTGGAATTAACCCGTTCATGGTCAGTTTGGTTCCGATGAATGCATAACACCTGATGAACTGGGGTGTTCTACATATTCCAAAAAGAAAGCTCAAACGAGAGGCCTCAAGGAAGCTTCAAGTCAGTAGATTAGTTAGAATCTTTATTTTTGTTCCATTCATTTGAAACAATGTAATAACAGCAGTTAAGTTACAATCTCCCTTGTCTTGATTTGTTGATTGCAATGTAATTGAAAGACCGGACTGTACCTTAAACTTCAGTCTTATTCTGATTCCTAAAAATTCGAATTGACGTTCTATCTATTCTAAAAAATGGTATTAGGCCAGTGTATGTGAAATCTGTGCAGAGCACCTTGCTGTTTATTTCTAAATTTAGTTTAGAGTTTCGACATAAATAAAATTAGTAGATCACCTCCAGCTTATTTTGTGTCTTACTAAATCTGCAAAAATCAGTGTGCGCGTATGTATAAATTTCAAGTCTTTAGAAACATGAAATTAAGTTATTTTAAAACTGGCAACAATCACTGCCTCAAAAATAAACAAGACTTCCTGTGGTTTGATTTTTATTAGAAATCACAAAATCTGGAAGTGGCGCGATTTTACTTTGTCAGTCCATTTCATAATTAATGAATATTCTAGACTCATGTTTAGGCTGCCTGAAAGTGAAAAAATATGTTTATGTCATGTTCACAAATGTATATCTGAACCTATATGTATTACCATGTTTCCTATTTCATTCATCAAACTGAAAACGAAGATCACTAAGACTTAGTTGAATTTCCTATACTAGTGACCTCCCTATAAATTAGTCATAACTAGGACTGGCCCAAGAGTTAAATAATAACATGGGGCTAAATGCGGCCATATCCCAAGTATCTTGTCTTTTAGGATTAGTGAATTTATTTTAGATAATTCTCTAACATATCCTCTAGGTAGAAGAAAAAATACATCTTTAGATTAGAATTTAGTAAGCAATCAAATATTATTTCAAAACAACCATAATCTACACTCGGGAGTGGAAACTCATGCCCCCGACCCTTAAATCCAAACAACTAATAAAATTGCACATAGCAACCACGGGTGCATTTCATGTGACGTGTTTGCCATATGCTCAAAAACAACAAGTGAATTCCATCGTGACTATTTCGAGATAAATCCATAAACGTCCTAATTGATCTTAAAAACTAAAACGCTCCTTCAAAAAAAATAGAAAAGCGTAAGGAATAATCGAACGTTGCTTCAAATAGGCACTATAAACTGTCATGACCAATAGTCTTGACTATGTAATCTACACTCGGGCGCGACAACTCATGTCCCCGTCTTAAACTTCAAATCATAATAAAATTACGTGTTGCAATCACGGGTGCATTTCATGTGGCGTAATTGTAACACATCCAAAAGCATAACAAGTGCACGTTTCTCGTGACTTGTTTTCAAGATTAATCCATATTATCAAAAGCGTCTATATTTCAAAGAGTTTTAAATATAGGTTAAAGCGCGTAAATAATCGGATAATTTAGGCCAAATAAGAATAGTTAAGCGACCGTGCTAGAACCACGGAACTCGGGAATGCCTAATACCTTCTCCCGGGTTAACAGAATTCCTTACCTGGATTTCTAGTTCGCATACATTTAACAGAGTCAAAAACTTCCTCGGTTTGGGGTTTTAAAATAAAATGGTGTCCCGGAACACCGTAAAAATCCGGGTGGCGACTCTGAAATAATAAAGTAATCCCAAATCTGAATAATGTCACTTTAATTGGAAAAATTCCCTTATTACCCCTTCATTAATCCCGGGGTAGTGGAACAGGAGGTGTGACAGTGGTCCACCCCTGAATTCTGTGCCATTTTATCAAGCATGATCTGGCTTTCTCTCCATGATTTGCTCAAGAATGCTCCACCAGTTGAAGCATCAACATTTGCTTTCACATTATCCACCAGACCCATATAAAACCGCTGCCCCAACATCTGCTTTGGAATACCGTGGTGCGGACAGATAACCAACATCCTTTTAAATCTTTCCCATATTTCTTGCGGTATTTCTGTCGGCTTCTGTCTGAAACTCAAAATCTCATCAATCTGCTGAGCTGTTTTGTTTGGTGGATGGAACTTGTTCACAAATTGCTTGACCAACTCCTCCTATGTAGTGATGGAATTGATGGGGAGTGAGTTTAGCCAAGTCTGGTTTGCTCCTGTCACTAAGAATGGAAACAACAACAGCTTTATTGCTTCCTGAGTCACGTTTGGCTACCTTTGAGTTTTGCATATAGACAGCAAATTCATCAAATGTTGTTGGGGATCCTCAATGTACGACCCCCAAAATAGTCCCTTGTTCTGCAACAAGTGTAGCATGTTGTTCGTGATCTAAATAGATTCAGCCTGTATTTGTTGGACTACTATTGACGTGACCGAATTCTCCATTGTGCGTTGTGCCCAGTCATATAAAGGCACCTCTGGCACAAGAGGCGCTACTACATGCGCAGCTGGGTCAACCACGTTGTCCTCATTGTTGGTCCTATCGTTTACCAGATCTGCCATGTCTGGTTCAAGTTGTTTAGTTGGTTGTTGTTGTTTGTTTTTCCGGTTGGCCCGGTTAAAGGCCTTGTAAACTTTCTCAGGGTCTGCTAAAGCTTCAAACACTTCACCAGTTCTCGATGAGTTTCTAGGCATGCACATGTGTAGCCAAGTTAGCAAACGTTAAATTTCAATGTATGGATGAAAGTGAAGAAAATTGACTACACTAAGAATTTTTGTATTTCTTCCAACTGTAATTGATAACATTGTTAATTCCCCGGAAACGGTGCCAAAATTTGATCACGCCCAACTATGCCTTATAAAAAGGACTAAGCAGACGTTGCAAATATAATCTGAGTATTTAGCCCAGAGTCGAATCACACAGGGAATTAACCTATCAATTACAGTGTCATACTCACTTAATTTTTCGTAATCAACTTCCAAAAGATTACGAATAACAATTGTTGGTGTTTCTACTAACTATAACTAAATGAAATAATTAAACTAAAAGCTAACTATTATTGGGTTGTAACAAATAAGAGAAGGATCTACGGTTGTGGTTTCTCCTGTTGACGGAATCCCTTCTTGTTCTATTTCATATAGTTTTGCTTAATCGCCTCTATCAATCATGAGCACTCTTGTTACCATAAATCTCCCCAGTAATTACGACAATTTACTAGACGCGCTCTCCCGAGTTACGCTAGCTAGCTTATATTACAGCTCATTTTAGATTGCACCCAAGGTATCGTTATCCCTAATCCAACCTTTAAACCCTCGGTTATGGATCCCTCTTATACTTTGGGAGTGGTGTTTTTCAACAACTACCTAAATATGCACTCTCTCCCGAGTAGATAAACACTAAATAGGCACAACTAATTGAGGGCCCTTCAATCAACTACAACAAGAACTTAGTTGAACAAATAGAGAATAAACCGGGAAAACTATATTAATATAACAAGAAGTTCATCTTTCAACAGGTCCCACCAAAACCTTAGACTAGGAGTTTAGCTCTTCGTGCTCATAGTAATCAAATCCAAAATAAATTGCATAATTAAATTACAGAGTCGGGAATAAAAGATGTAAAAATCAATGTTTTGAACTCTCGAGTAGTGTTCCACGATCTCCTCTTGTCTCCAATGGCAGAAGTCCTTCAAAGTTATATTTTTGGGTCATTTTATATGTTTGGTGCAAGCCCTAAACGTGTAGGTTACTTTTTGTCAAGGCGGGAAACACTTAAAACCTTCAAAACACGGACTGGGCCTGAACTTAGGCCTAGAGCCGCCTGGAAAATGCCTGGCTAACGCTTGGGTAGGCCTCTCTTTAGGCTGGCCTCGCCAGGCTAAAGCCTGGTCTGGCCTCTATTTTTCATCGTTCTTGAGCGCATTTTCGACGTTTATGCATCCATTTAGCTCGGATTCCATCTCCAATTCATCTACACATGAAATAGATTCCATTATGCTCAAACAAGGTGTATTTTATTATTAAAGCACGTAAAATGCAAGGCACATAATGCGTTAAACCATGAATTATAGCCATACATCAGTCTCTCTCCAAGATTGACAATTAGAAAGTTAGGCAATCCAATGTGCTCGAGTTTGAGCATTCTCGGTAGCCTCCCTCACTTGGACTTGAGCGGCTTCAGCATCGGCCCGATAAATGGACACCATCTTATCAGCCTCGACTTGGGCCTTTGCGAGTTCAGAAGCCAACTAAGCCTCGAGCTCCTCTATCTGCTTTACCTGAGTCGAGCTCTTTTCCTTCATACCTCGAAGCTGGGATTCGACTGATGAAAGCCGATCTAGGTAAGTCTCTTTCTAAGGCGGTCTATGCCTTATTTCCACCCGTAGGACTCCGCCTTAACTTGATCGACCTCCTCTCGGAACAGCTCGATCCTCTCGATCTTTTGCTGCAGCCATGATACTGAAATGTTAGCATCTGCTCCCGAATCAAGTCCATGAACTTTTAAGAGTATCATTACCTGCTCGATCAAGCCGGTCTGATCCTTGTTAGCCTTAGCCAGTTCGGCTCGGAGGTCCTTAATCTCCTCATCTTTTTGCCCGCGATAGAGTTTCAGTGCATTCCTCTCCTCCGAAAGCCTTTGGAGTTTGGCCTCACACAGACTCAGCTCAGCTCGGGACTTGGAAAATGCCTGTATGAAAAAGGAAGGGAGTTAGACAAAAAAATAGAAGAATACAACATCAACAAAGGAATTAAAACTTATCTGGTTCAGGAGTCGTTTGGCCTCTTCAAAGAGGCTAAATGCGTCATTCAGATCGGAAGCATCCTCGACCCCGACAAAGAAATATCGGAAGGGATCCTCCCCACTGGGTACTCCTCCTACTTCGGGGTTCTTCAAAGCTTGAGCATCCCATATTGCCTCCTCGGAAAAAGCAGGTAGAGTTGGCGAGTCACCCACTATCACTTCCCCTCATCAACCACTTGGGGCGTTCTTTTCGACTTGAGGGGTTTTAGAACCGACCCCCTCATACGTGCTCGCCATTATATGGGGGGCAGCCTCGACTTCAGGAGATTCGGGGACTTTTCCCGAATCCTTCTCCAAGGCCTCCTCAGCATGAGGCGGGGCCTCACCAATCGCCACTGATTCAGCGGCCTTGGAGGCCTCAATGGTTTTACTCACTCGGGTCTGGAGCACCGAGTCACCATCTTCATCATCTTCTTCTTCTTCCTACCTTAGCTCCTGAACTACATGGGAGGGGAGGGCAGTATCATCTATCATCGATTTGCTAATCGAGCTCTTCTTCTTCATGGGCTTAGGGTCCTTAGAGGTCGAGGCCCTTTTACTCTTGTTATCTTTCACCAGTTTTGTAATTGGGGCCGAAGCCTCCTCCTCTCCAGATGAAGGCCTCATAGCCTCATCTTTACTCAGGCGTACAACACAAGAAAATTATATGAGTATAAAAGGATATTATGACCGATTCATCAGATATGTAAAAAGGGCGTTTGTCGTGGTTCTTGGCCTCCCATCGACCTTTTTCTAAGTCGCGCCAACATTGCTCAGAGTAAATGGAGGTTGAGTCTAGTCTCCGGACCCATCTCTCAAGTTCGGGGATCGCACGAGGCATCCAAGCAGCCGATACAAAAAGAAGTCATTAATGAGAAAAGGCAGAGGAACAAAATTATACAAGGAAACTAACAGTGAAATAATACTTAGACTTCGTGTCCATTTATCAGGAAATGGCATCTTCTCTACCGGGATGAGGTCGGAGGTCTTCACTCAAACAAATCTACACATCCATCCCCGATCCTTGTCCTCATCAATGCTCGAGAACAACACCTTGGTTGCTCGACGCTGGAGTTTAATCAACCATCGGTAGATACGAGGGTTGTACAACCTGATGAGATGGTCGAGGATGAATGGCATCCCCTCGGTTTTGCTACAAAGGAATCGAAGTATGATGACTATTCACTAAAAGGAAGGATGTATTTGGTCTAAGGTCACCTGGTATTGACCGCAGAAGTCGATGATGACAGGGTTGATGAGGCCCAACGTGAAAGGGTAAGTGTAAACACTCAGATACCCCTCCACGTGGGTAGTCATACTTTCTTCAAGGGATGGAATCACTATCACTTTATCCCCCAGTCGCAGTCTCTCTTAATCTGCTCGAGGTACCCCACATTTATCAAGCAAATGTACCTCGACACATGCTCGCATAGACCAGGGACCGAGGAAGGTTTCTTGATCTTGAATTCAAATTTAAGGATACACGGGCCAGGAACGCACTTCTCAGGGAGAGGATCCACTGGCGTTTTTTCATCGGCTGGCCGTGAAGAAGAAGTTTTCTCCTTTTGGGGAACAGTTTTAGATGTTTTCGCCATTTTTATGAGCTTGAGGAAAGAAGAAAGTAGTAAGATTTGGTGTTTGAATATTGGATATGAAACCTGAAGATTAGTAGAAGGTAAGAACTTGGGAGAGGTAAAAACTTATAGGGTTAGAAGAAAGTGAAAGTAAAGTTTGATTCAATGAGGAGGAGGCCTATTTATGGATTTACGGCGACTTCAACAGCACTAGTGACGGCCACCAACTAACGCTCATTAATGATTTTGAGAACTGTACCGACGGGACGTTTCGGTCACTTCCATCGCTTACGTCACGGGGATGGCGTCACAATTTGTTGAGGTCCGAAAAATCGAAGGCTCAATTCATTTCTTGACATTACACTCCAAAAAATAAGGGGACTATCTGTCTACGACTGAAATAGGGGCCATCCGATTTTACTATTTGATCAAGACCGGAATGTTGTGTCGAAGGTCAGTTTTGACTAAATGATGAAGTTGAGGCATCGAGTTCGAGATCGAGGTTAGTAACAATCGAAGCCAAGAAAGACAGACACTGAGTGATATCAGATATGGCGAAATAACGGAAGAGCGAGATATCTGTGACTGGTCGAGGATCACAACGTAAATCTCGGAACGGATCAAATCAGAAGCGGTTAAGTAGCTAATTATATGATGTCCTTCTATAATTAGAGTTATACCATATGTAGAATTCCTCTTCTATATAAAAGGGGGTTCTAATCATTTGAAATGTATCATTATTCACAGAGATTAAAGCAATACAATTATTTCTTTCTCGCTTATGTTATTGTTCATCAATTTACTTTATTTTCCTTATGTTCTTGCACTTATCAGTTCGAGAGTATTTCGACTCGAGGGTTGAAACCTGAACACTAGTTTGTTTTACTTATAATTCAATTCTGCCATTTATATTCATATTTATCAATTGGTGTTGAGTGAAATCACATATCCTTAAAACTATAATATAAGTTTAATTGTTATCCCAATTTCTAGGTAAACAACGGTTTGTGCGTGTACCCTAAAACTAAGAGTAAATAGAAAGATTTACACACAAAAGGATTTGATTTGTTTTTGATAGTTGCACTTAGACTAAATAAGCATTCTTTTCCATACTACAAAACCGCATAACAGAAGAAAAAACACCCGAGAATAAGTGAGAATTCAATTGTGAACGCACCAAAAAGTACATCTTCTAATTTGTAGACACCCCAAGAAAGTTGAGGACAAACAATATACAACTCAATTAGGTATAAGAGAATTCTTGGTCAACGAGCTTTGGTAGCCCACTGCATAACACGATTACTGAAAGAGAAAAAATGAAAAAAAAAATAGGATTTTGCATAATATTAACGTTTCATTAAGAATTCGAACATTTTTGGCTAAAGCACAATGACGAAGCTAGGAATTCCATTAAAGGTGAGATTTACTATACGTATATAAAAAAAATTAATTTGTATACGCAATATAAATTTTTATATATTCAGTATAATTCTTCGATGAAGGGTATTCAACTAATGATCCTTCATTGTATGTGGCTACGCCAGTGACCGACAATGCAAATAAATTTTAAGTACAATAATCAAGTCATTAATTTGTATATATTATAGCAAGTAACTTAATTAAAAATCTTAAACTTTTTATGGTGGGTTATCCGTAGATATCTTTTGCTTAATCTAATCGTGTAAAAAATATAATACTGTTAATTATATATATACGTTGAACTCATAACTTAAGTAGAAAATGGAGGAGTATATTACTATCCAGTGTCCACAAGTCTGAAAGTAGGCCAATTCTATTGGTTTACGGATCCAAAGGCTGGCCCTGCATTTTGTTGGGAAATGTAGTTTAAATTCGTATTAAAAGTTTATGCACAAATATATGTGATGCATCCGTTGGTTTGATATAAATACTCGATCCTAAGTAAATTCGCACATCCTTCTATTCTACTTACGCTCTAAGTACTATTACAGAAATTTGTTGGAATAATTTATGCAAGTGGAGCAATGGAATCAATAGTTGGAGTTATACTCTACCAAAAGACACTCAAAAATTACCCTTTTAGGAGTAGTATTCTTAGCACAACTTCTTTATGTTGTTTGTGGTGTGTTGGATTTGACCAATATCCTTAGATGGAACTTAAATCTTGGAATTCCTGACTATTTTTTGGTCATAATGGAAGAATGCACAAGTAGAATTATCACAAGAATTAGAGGATCCCTATGATTGTATTGGTCTTGTGGGCATTGAAGGGAGATTTTTGGCTTTGTTAGGGCTCGGTTGATACAAGGAGTCACGATCCATTTTTTCCCTTCGAAGAATATCGTGACGTCACCTAGTCACTACGACTAGGTTAGCCTATTAACATTGAAATAACAGAAGTATAGAAGAAAAATGAAGAACTACTAAGCTCTGATAATGACCATATAATAGTAAAATGCCGCTCGGCATATATAAGTAAGATCAGTACGTAAATTTATACATAACACTTCCCAAAACTTGGAATCATGAGTCACAAGCTCTACGAGTAACTATCTACAGCCTGCTATACATAGAGTTTAAGTAATAAGGAGGTAAAACAGAGTAAAGGTAGAGGGGGACTCCGAGGATCTGCGGACGCGTGCAGATATACCTCGAAGTCTCCGGTGGCTGCTGTGGATACTCTAATACTGAGGCCGACAAGAGGTGTCTGGATCTGCACATGAAAGTATGGCGTGAATACACCACAATGGTACCTAGTAAGTGCCAAGCCTTACCTCGGTCGAGTAGTGACGAGGTCAGGTTAGGGCCTTACTAGCACAAATATAACAAAATAAAACAGTAAGAAATATTGCAGTAATATAAGTATGGAAATCCAGTAGGAATAGAATTTAATGAAAATCAACAGCTCAGAACACAATAATAGCAACAGGGGATCTCCAAGATACTGTGCCGTAGTCCTAAACATAAATGTGTAGGGGGATCTCCCGAATACCGTTTTGTAGTCCCAAAGTAAATATGCAGCTCAACTAATAAACACAATAGTTACAACAAGAAAATCGATAGTTTAGGCTAAGTTCAAACAAAAAAAATAGAAAATTTCACTAAGCATGTTGCACAGAGTTCAAATAGACAGTCAAAACACGTAGGCATGCTTTTCTAATTTAAACAAGGTAATTACATATACTAGTGTAGTTCAAACAAGGAAAAACAAGTTATGATTTAGTGAAAAATAGAGTTTTACAATAAATAGACCGTGTACGTACTCGTCACCCACGGCGCTCATATATCAAACAGTACCAAAATTCTAAGGGGAAGTTTCCCCACACAAGGTTAGGCAAGTCACTTACCTCGTACCAAGCTCAAATCAAATTTGAAACCACGTTCTTGCCACGAGTATCCAACTCCGAGTGGCCCAAATTTAATAAAATCAATTACAAAACGTAATTATAGCTACAAGTAACTAATCTAGCTAATGAAATCAAGGCTAAGGTAAGAAAATAGGAAAACACCCAAAAAACCTCCCCGGGCCCACGTGTCGGAATCGGGTAAAAGTTACCAATTAAGAACACTCATTCACTCACAAGATCACTCGTACAAAAATCATTCAAATTCGATGTCTAAATCCTAGTCAAAACTCAAAAATTCGATTGGGGAACTTTTCCCCAATTACCCAACTTTCTCATTCAACTTCCTTAATTAAATTAAGAAAATAACAATAGATTAATGAAATGTGATCAAAATAGGAGTAGGAATTGTTACCCAATGTTTTTCTCTTCCAAACCCTCAAACAATCGCCTTGCCCGAGCTCAAAATTGAATTTTGTGTGAAACGAGCAACAACCCTCGGTTCTGCCCTTTTTCTGCCCAGTAATTTCCGCATCAGCGGACCTCCTGTCGCACTTGCGACACCGCACCTGCGGAAAATCCCACGCAGGTGCGGAAATGGTTTAAAGTCCAAACTCCGTTATTGCGGACGAGGGCATGCACTTGGGGGCCCGCTTCTACGGATGGCCTTCCGAATCTGCGACCCTGCCCATGCCGCCCATTTTCGCTTCTGCGATCCCTCATCCACATCTGCGAATGCATAGATGTGGGTCCCTTCTCGCACCTGCACCCACAGACCAACTTGACCAAAATCGCACTTGCACTTTTCCTTCTGCACATGGGAATCCACATCTGCGGTTTCCCCTCTGCAGGTGCGAAACACCAAAAACCAGCAAACCTTCGGCAATTTTCCTAAGTCCAATTTTAATCCGTTAAGCATCTGAAACACACCCGACGCCCTCGAAACCTCAACCAAACATACCAACCATCCCTAAAACACCATACGAACTTAGTGAAGCCTTCAAACCACGTCGAACAACATCAAAAACACGATTTATGCATTGATTCCAGCCTAATGAACTCTGAAATTTCTAAATTCTACAAACAACGTCAAAACATATCAAATCTCATCTGAATGACCTCAGATTTTACACACAAGCCAAAAATGATACTACGAACCTACTCCCACTTCTGGAATTCCATTCTGAGCCCAATATAAAAAATTTCACTGCCTACCAAAATCGCCAAAATTTCATCTTTCGCCAATTCAAGCCTAAATCTACTACAAAACTCCAATTCACATTTCGGATACGCTCCCAAGTCCAAAATTACCTAATGGAGCTAACGGTACCATCAAAATTCAAATCTAAGGTAATTACACACAAGTCGACATCCGATTGACTTTTTCAACTTAAGTTCCGAAATAAGAGACAAACTGTCTCATTTTATTCCAAAATCCAAAACGAACACTCTCGGCAAAGCAAAATAGCAGAATTAGATATGGGAAAAGCATTTAATAGGTGATCAGGCTCTAACTCTCGAAACGACCGCTCGGGTCATTCCACAAGGGATAAGGGATAATTAATCCCTACATTAAATTTGAGATGAATTAATATCTCATTTGGTTGGGATAAAATCGCGGTATAACTTATCTTGGAATTAGTTATCCCACGATTATAATACTATTTTAATACTTATGGGAGGGTGGGATAATAATCCCAGAATAACTAATTTCCGGATAATTAATTCTGAAATAACTTGTTTCCTCACCAAACGACCCCTTAATCTTAATTGACTGCCTTGGCACATTAACATCTAAATCAACTCGAGATTTGTTCTTCATTTTATACATGTCACAATAAGTTGAAACCAAAGAAACAGAAAATTTCACTAAACATGTTGTACAAAGTTCAAATAGACGGTCAAAACACGTAGGCATGCTTTTCTAATTTAAACAAGGTAATTAAATATACTAGTGTAGTTCAAACAAGGAAAAACAAAAGAAGATTTAGTGAAAAATGGAGTTTAACAACAAATAGACCGTGTTCGTACTCGTCACCCACGGTGCTCATATATCAAACAGTACTAAAATCCTAGGGGGAAGTTCCCCCACACAAGGTTAGGCAAGTCACTTACCTCGAACCAAGCTCAAATCAAATCTGAAACCATGCTCTTGCCACGAGTATCCAACTTCGAGTGGCCCAAATCTAATAAAATCAATTACATAACGTATTTATATCTACAAGTAACTAATCTAGCTAATGAAATCAAGGCTAAGGCAAGAAAATAGGAAAACGCCCCAAAAGCCTCCCCGGGACCACGTCTCGGAATCGGGTAAAAGCTACCAATTAAGAACACTCACGAGATCACTCGTACAAAAATCATTCAAATTCTATGTTTAAATCCTAGTCAAAACTCAGAAATTCGATTCGTGAACTTTTCCCCTAATTTCCCAACTATCTCATTCAATTTCCTTGATTAAATCAAGAAAATAACAATAGATTAATGAAATGTGATCAAAATAGGAGTAGGAATCGTTACCCAATGTTTTCCTCTTCCAAACCCTCAAAATATCGCCTTTGCCTGAGCTGAAAATCGAATTTTGTGTGAAATGAGCAATAACCCTCGGTTCATACCAGTGATTTCCGCATCAGCAGACCTCCTGTCGCACTTGAGACAACGCACATGCGGAAACTCCCTCGCAGGTGCGAAAATGGCTTAAAGTCCAAACTCCGATTTTGCGGACGAGGGCACGAACTTGCAGGCCCGCTTCTACAGATGGCCTTCCGCATCTGCGACCCTGCCCATGACGCCCCTTTTCGCTTCTGCGATCCCTCATCCACATCTGCGAATGTGTCCCTTCTCGCACCTGCGCCCACAGACCAACTTGACCAAATTCGCACCTGCACTCTTCCTTCTGCACATGCGAATTTACATATGTGGTCTCCCCTCCGCAGGTGTGAAACACCATATACCAGCAAATATTTGACATTTTTCCAAAGTCCAATTTCAATGCGCTAAGCATCTGAAACACACCCGAGGCCCTCGGGACCTCAACCAAACATACCAACAATTCCTAAAATACCATACGAATTTAGTCGAGCCTTCAAACCACGTCGAACAACATCCAAAACACGATTTATGCATGGATTCAAGCCTAATGAACTTTGAAATTTCCAAATTCTACAAATGACATCAAAACATATCAAATCTCATATGCATGACCTCAGATTTTACACACAAGCCAAAAATGACACTATGAACCTACTCCCACTTCCGGAATTCCATTCCGAGCCCAATATAATAATTTTCATTGCCGACCAAAATCGTCAAAATTCCATCTTTCGCCAATTAAAGCCTAAATCTACTACATACCTCCAATCACATTTCATACGCGCTCCTAAGTCCAAAATCACTTAATGGAGCTAACGGTATCATCAAAATTCAAATTCGAGGTCATTACACACAAGTCGAATCCGGTCGACGTTTTCAACTTAAGTTCCCAAATAAGAGACAAAGTGTCTCATTTCACTCCAAAAACCAAAACAAACCCTCTCGGCAAAGAAAAATAGCAAAATTAGATACGGGAAAAGCAGTTAATAGGGGATCAAGACTCTAACTCTCAAAACGACCGGCCGGGTCGTTACACAAGGGATAAGGGATAACTAATCCCTAGATTAAGTTTGAGATGAGTTAATCTCTCGTTTGATTGGGATAAAACGCGATATAACTTATCTTGGAATTAGTTATCCCATGATTATAATACTATTTTAATACTTATGTGTGGGTGGATAATAATCCCGGAATAACTAATTTCAGGATAATTAATTCTGAAATAACTTGTTTCCCCATCAAACGACCCCTTAATCTTTATTGACAGCCTTGGCACATTAACATCTAAATCACCTGGAGATTTGCTCTTCATTTTACACATGTCACAATAAGTTCAAACCAAAGAAATAGAAAATTGCACTAAACATGCTGCACAGAGTTCAAATAGACAGTTAAAACACGTAGGCATGTTTTTCTAGTTTAAACAAGGTAATTACATATACTAGTGTAGTTCAAACAAAGAAAAACAAGTGAAGATTTAGTGAAAACTATGTTTTTACAACAAATAGACTGTGTACGTACTCGTCACCCACGGCGCTCATATATCAAACAGTACCAAAATCCTAAGGCGAAGTTCCCCCGCATAAGGTTAGGCAAGTCACTTACCTCGAACCAAGCTAAAATCAAATCTAAAACCATGCTCTTGCCACGAGTATCCAACTTCGAGTGGCCCAAATCTAATAAAATCAATTACATAACGTAATTATATCTACAAGTAACTAATCTAGCTAATGAAATCAAGGCTAAGGCAAGAAAATAGGAAAACGCCCAAAAAGCATCCCAGGGCCCACGTCTCAAAATCGGGTAAAAGTTACCAATTAAGAACACTCACGAGATCACTCGTACAAAAATCATTCAAATTTGATGTCTATGTCCTAGTCAAAACTCAGAAATTCGATTGGGGAACTTTCCCCTAATTTCCCAATTTTCTCATTCAATTTCCTTGATTAAATTAAGAAAATAACAATGGATTATTGAAATGTGATCAAAATAGGAGCAGGAATCGTTACCCAATGTTTTCCTCTTCCAAAACCTCGAAAAATCGCCTTTGCCCGAGCTCAAAATCAAATTTTGTGTGAAATGAGCAACAACTCTCGGTTCTGCCCAGTGATTTCCGCATCAGCGGACCTCCAGTCGCACTTGCGACGCCACACCTGCGGAAAATCCCTCGCAGGTGCGGAAATAGCTTAAAGTCCAAACTCCGCTTTTGCGGACGAGGGAACACACCTGTGGGCCCGCTTCTACAGATGACCTTCCGCATCTGCGACCCTGCCCATGCCGCCCCTTTTCGCTTCTGTGATCCATCATCCACATCTGTGGATGTGTAAATGTGGGTCCCTTCTCGCACCTGCGCTCACAGAACAACTTGACCAAAATCGCACCTACACTCTTCCTTCTGCACATGCGAATCCACATATGCACTCTTCCCTCCGCAGGTGCGAAACACCAGAAACCAGCAAATCTTCGGCAAGTTTCCTAAGTCCAATTTCAATCCGTTAAGCATCCGAAACACACTCGAGGCCCCCGAGACCTCAACCAAGCACACCAACCACTCCAAAAATACCATACGAACTTAGTCGATCCTTCAAACCACGTCGAACAACATCAAAAACACGATTTATGCATTGATTCAAGCCTAATGAACTTTGAAATTTCTAAATTCTACAAATGACGTCAAAACATATCAAATCTCATCTGAATGACCTCAAATTTTACACACAAGCCATAAATGACACTACGAACCTACTCCCACTTCCAGAATTCCATTTCGAGCCCAATATAAAAAAATTCACTGCCGACCAAAATCGCCAAAATTCCATCTTTTGCCAATTCAAGCCTAAATCTACTACAGACCTCCAATACACATCGGACGCGCTCCTTAGTCCAAAATCACCTAATGGAGCTAACAGTACCATCAAAATTCAAATCCAAGGTCATTACACACAAGTCGAATCTGGTCGACTTTTTCAACTTAAGCTCCCAAATAAGAGACAAAATGTCTCATTTCACTCCAAAAATAAAAACAAACCCTCTCGGCAAAGCAGAATAGCAAAATTAGATACGATAAATGCAGTTAATAGGGTATCAGGACTCTAACTCTCAAAACGACCGGCTGGGTCATTACACAAGGGATAAGGGATAAGGGATAATTAATCCCCATATTAAATTTGGGATGAGTTAATCTCTCGTTTGGTTGGGATAAAATCGCGGTATAACTTATCACGAAATTAATTATCCCATGATTATAATACTATTTTAATACTTATGGGATGGTGGGATACTAATCCCGGAATAACTAATTTCAGGATAATTAATTCTGAAATAACTTGTTTCCCCACCAAATGACCCCTTAATCTTTATTGACACCCTTGGCACATTAATATCTAAATCAGCTGAAGATTTGCTCTTCATTTTATACATGTCACAATAACCAAAGAAATAGAAAATTTCACTAAACATGCTGCACAGAGTTCAAATAGGCAGTCAAAATATGTAGGCATGCTTTTCTAATGTAAACAAGGTAATTACATATACTAGTATAGTTCAAACAAGGAAAAACAAGTGAAGATTTAGTGAAAATGGAGTTTTACAACAAATAGACCGTGTACGTACTCGTCACTCACGGCGCTCATATATCAAACAGTGCCAAAATCCTAAGGGGAAGTTCCCCCACACAAGGTTAGGCAAGTCACTTACCTCGAACCAAGCTCAAATCAAATCTGAAACCACGCTTTTGCCACGAGTATCCAACTTTGAGTGGCCCAAATCTAATAAAATAAATAACATAACGTATTTATATCTACAAGTAACTAATCTATCTAATGAAATCAAGGCTAAGGCAAGAAAATAGGAAAACGCCCAAAAAGCCTCCCCGAGCCCACGACTCGGAATCGGGTAAAAGTTACCAATTAAGAACACTCTTTCACTCACGAGATCACTCGTACAAAAATGATTCAAATTCAACTTCTAAATCCTAGTCAAAACTCATAAATTCGATTGGGAAACTTTTCCCCCAATTTCCCAACTTTCTCATTCAATTTCCTTGATTAAATTAAGAAAATAACAATAGATTAATGAAATGTAATCAAAATAGGAGTAGGAATCGTTACCCGATGTTTTCCTCTTCCAAACCCTCAAATAATCGCCTTTGCCCGAGCTCAAAATCGAATTTTGTGTGAAATGAGCAACAACCCTCGGTTCTGCCCTTTTTCTGCCCAGTGATTTCTGCATCAGCGGACCTCCTATCGCACTTGCGACACCGCACCTGCGGAAAATCCCTCGCAGGTGTGGAAATGGCTTAATGACCAAACTTCGCTTTTGCGAACGAGGGCACGTACATGCAGGCCCGCTTCTATTGGATGGCCTTCCGCATATGCGACCCCGCCCATGCTGCCCCTTTTCTCTTCTGTGATCCCTCATCCACATCTGCGAATGCGTAGATGTGGGTCCCTTCTCGCACAAACGCTCACAGACCAACTTGACCAAAATCTCACCTGCACTCTTCCTTCTGCACATGCGAATCCACATCTCCAGTCTCCCCTCCGCAGGTGCGAAACACCAGAAACCAGCAAATCTTCGGCAATTTTCCTAAGTCCAATTTCAATCCGTTAAGCATCTGTAACACACCCGAGGCCCCCGGGACCTCAACCAAACATACAAACCAGTCCTAATACACCATAAGAACTTAGTCGAACCTTCGAAACACGTTGAACAACATCAAAAACATGATTTATGCGTGGATTCAAGCGTAATGAACTTTGAAATTTCCAAATTCTACAAACGACGTCGAAACATATCAAATCTCATCCGAATGACATCGGATTTTATGCACAAGCCAAAAATGATACTATGAACCTACTCCCACTACCGGAATTCCATTCCGAGCCCAATATAAAAAATTTCACTGCCGACCAAAATCGCCAGAATTTCATCTTTCATCAATTCAAGCCTAAATCTACTACAGATCTCCAATTCACATTCCGAACGCGCTCCTAAGTCCAAAATCACCTAATGGAGCTAACGGTACCATCAAAATTCAAATCCGAGGTCATTACATACAAGTCGACATCCGGTCGACTTTTTCAACTTAAGTTCCCAAATAAGAGACTAAGTGTTTCATTTCACTCCAAAAACCAAAACGAATTCTCTCGGCAAAGCAAAATAGCAGAATTAGATACGAGAAAAGTAGTTAATAGGGGATCAGGGCTCTAACTCTCAAAACGACCGGTCGGGTCGTTACACAAGGGATAATGGATAATTCATCCCTAGATTAAATTTGAGATGAGTTAATCTCATGTTTGGTTGGGATAAAATCGCATTATAACTTATCTCGGAATTAGTTATCGCAGGATTATAATACTATTTTAATACTTATGGGAGGGTGGGATAATAATCCCGGAATAACTAATTTTCGGATAATTAATTCTGAAATAACTTGTTTCCCCACCAAACGACCCCTTAATCTTTATTGACTGCCTTGGCACATTAACATCTAAATCAACTGGAGATTTGTTCTTCATTTTATGCATGTCACAATAAGTGATTTCAAGAACTTGTGGTTGGCAATTTTCTTACAAAATCAACTAAGAATTGCTACATTACGTCTACTATTTTTGGGACCAAATTGTGATCAGTCTGAATACTTAGTTCCCCAAGAGTTTTTGATAGGGGATATAGATGCTAGTAATATGGATGATTTTTTTGGGTAAAAATTAATATGGATGATGACAATATCCAACTTGTGCCCTTGAAGGAGAAAACAGAAGTTTGAATTATTCGGAGAAGTTTCCTTGTAGTTTTGTGCTGTACAAGTTGTAAATACTTTTTTCCATTTGTTCTTTATATAAAAAATATTTATTTGTAATAAAATATTGACCTAATTAAGACGGTATCAAATGGAGCAAAATGGACACTAAAATTTCATGTAACAAATCCTAACTAGTTCTTGGAATTGAGACGTAATGATGCTAGTTCACTCATCAAAACTCACCGGAACTCATCAATAGATCGACGAGTTCACTTATCCTAATCCCTACGTTTCCCTTCTCTGCTCTCGAGTTCGGAATTCAATTGTGGTCTTTTTGAACCAGTATGACGTAAATATATGTAAAAGAAAAATGATCATTTTATATATGGCGCCCGTTTAAAGAGCGTTATATTTTAACGGTGCTTTGGCCGTTAAAGTATTATCCGTGCTATGCTGGGCTGATATGACAGATATGTATAGCGCGTTATATAACCGCGCTATATATGTATAGCACAGTTATATACCGCGCTACACATGTTTGTGGGCCCACAAATACTCATGCGGTTAACTGACATAACAATAATTCAAATGGGTATAGCGCCCTTTAAAAGAGCGTTATACATCAAATAATTCAGCCCCCCGAGCTAGGCATTTTCTTATTTAATGGCGTTAGGATTTTACGAAAATCCATTCAAAAAATATTCGAACTCCCGTCCAAACTTTACTTCTTGTTAAATTCTCAAGCATTTTTCATAATGTCTAAAGAGCGAAAATTAAGGGTTTCATATATTGGGGGGTGAGGTTGTGGTGGCGAATAACTCTGTGAGGTATAGTTTATCTTCACATTGTCATGTTAAATTGCCACTTACAATGGAGTATGATAAATTGGAGAAACGTTCAATGAACCTTAAAGTAACCGGAAGATATCCGTATTCCGTCACTCCGCAAGGGGTTGCTTGTTACGCTAAGTTTAACATCGACGATGATGAAACTTTGAGGGATTTTTTTAGGACTCTGGATGAATACCAGGAATTTCTTGTAATAAAAATGTTGGAAATGTACGTCAAGGTTGAAGACGTTCCCAACAATGAGGTTGCGCATAGTAGGGATAACCCCCAGTCATCGGGTGGTTATTCTGGAGCAGTTTTTGCCGGACAGGTTCTGAATGAAAGAGTTTGCCTTGATTTAAACTTATCACCACCGGCGAATGAGCAGCAAGGAAATAACTTCTCTCCTGCTTTACATAATCCACAAGACGAGTGGTAAGCTTCAATTTTCCTTTGTGTTACGATGTATATTTTTGTTGTATTTTATTTGTACTAACGCGCATATATTCCATTGGGGGTACCGGCCGGATTTGAATTTTAGAAGTTATGAACCCATGCCCGGTTAGAACATGCCTAGTTTTGGTGTGTTGGATCATGGTGGTCCATCCAGGAGTCATCACCAATAGGAAAATGTCCATCATGGAATGTCATCACATTACGACTTGTAAGTGAAGTGATACAGTTATATAGAAAGTATTTATTAATTTCAGTAGCTTATTATTTTGTTGTTTGTGCAGTGAAAACGAGCAAGTTGAACCACCTTTCCTGTATCAATTGCCCGAAGACGACATATTAGATCGGGATCTGGAAGATGCACAAAGTGAGGAAGAGAACAGTGATTATGACAACAATGCCGATGAATTTGGATACAACACACCCTTCCCTCGTGAGGTGATGAGGAGGATGAGAATCAAGGACCTAATTAGACGAAGGAGTATGCTCCACCCCCCGTTAGACGAAGAGTGTACGAGTCCCAAGTGTCGTTTCATTCAAGGGATATTCCCTACCTTGATAACTTGCAAAGTATGCCGGATGTTGAAGCTCTCACAAGGGATTTTGATGAAATTCGGATAGCAATGTGGGAATTGTGATGACCCAAACGGCCATCCTATGCTAAATTAGCTAGATCTACATTCTGAGGCCCTGAAAGCCTCCGTTAATCTTACCTCGATATGCGTGCGCAGCCCGGGCTTGTAGCTGGGAAGCTTTAATGTGAAAACTTGAAGAAAGACTGGAATTTCTATAATTAATTGACTTAAAATTGACTTTGGTCAACATTTTTGGTAAACGAACCCGGGCCCGTGATTGGACGGTCCCGTAGGGTCCGTAGGAAAATATGGGACTAGGGCATATGCCCGGAATCCAATTCCGAGGTCCCAGGACGGAGAAATAAATTTTTAAAGAAAATTATTTTCTGAAAAATATTAAGGATTCTGAAAATGAAATTTAATGGGAAAGTTGTGTTACTGGGCCCGTATTATGTTCCCGGAACATGTCAAATATGATTATTATCCGTTGCCTGTAAAGTTTGGTGGAATTCCGGATAGCGTAGGTCGGTTCGGCGCATTGAAACCGAATTCTAAAACTTAAGAATTCCTAAGTTTTATTCTAGGGGTTTTGGAGAGTTATTCGAAGTTTTAGCGGTGTTTAGGGCGTTCTGCAGGATCGAGCGAGTTCGTAATATGATTTGGAACTGGTTGGTATAATTGCACAGGGGCTCGGGTGGGCACAGGGGCCTCCCGGACCCCGATCGGGGCCAAAACAACCAGCAGCATCAACTGCTGGTGCACCAGGTCTGGTGTGACCGCAGGTGCGGTCGCCCAAGTCGCAGGTGCGATCCCGCTCCTGCGCTTGCACCATCGCAGGTGCGGCCCAGAAGCCCCCAGCCCCATTCCGCAGGTGCGGACCCTCCACCGCAGGCGTGACCTCGCAGGTTCGAGGTTTTTCCGCATGCGCGCCTTCGCAGGTGCGGTCCCCGGCCTCCTTGGCCTTCATCGCAGGTGCGGTCCCTGACCTCCTTGGCCTTCATCGCAGGTGCGACCTTATGTCCGCAGGTGCGGTCCAAGTGGCCGCAGGTGCGAAAATAGCTTAAGCATAACCTTTAATCTAAAACGGGATTCCTTCATTTGTTTCACCATTTTCTACTCACTTGGGCGATTTGGAGAGTACTTCAAGAAGGATTTCACTTAGCAACGAAGAGGTAAGTAATTCTTGATTTTACGTTAGATTATTACATCAAAACGTAGGTAGATTAACATCAAATTAGTGAAATCAAAGGGGAGTGGAAACCTAGGGTTTATGAAATTAGGTGAATTTCACCACTTTTCCACCATGAAATGGAATTTATATAATAATGATCCTTAGGCTATGGGTGAGTGTTTTCTTTGAAAATTTTCGGAATCCGAGCGTGTGAGCCCAGGGATGTATTTTGGGGTTTCTTCAAGAATGATAGATTAGCCTAATTAGTAGTGTAATTTCATACTTTTGAGCGTATATTGATATACTTAAATAATATTTGGCTAGTTTCGAGTCCTTGAGCGACGGGTTTGGAGTTTCGGGCACTTTTTGCACCCGAGGAGTAGGTTCTACACGTGGTGAGTCTCCTTTCAAACCTTGTAAGAGGGAATTGTCCCCATAGGTAATTTGTGTTGACTAAATGTCCTTATTTGCAAGGGGCTACGTACGTACCCAGTGACGAGAGTCCGTGCGTAACGACTACTATGCTATGTCGGGTAGTGTTAGGATTCACAAGCATGCTATTACGTGTCTTGCCTGTATTTCCTTACGTGTATTTCCTTACCTCTGAGATTTTATGGAAATGATAGTGAATATCCTGAAAATTCAAGTTATAATCTATGTTTCAAAGGTGATATCGGAAATTCTTTCCTTAAAAGATGTCTTGTTAAATTTGTGTATATTATGAGCACCCGAGTCACGGGTATGATTCGTGAGCGGGGTAGCCTTATATTATGTCAACCACGTCACATGATCGATTCGTGAGCGGAGTAATAGATGCATCAATGGTTCGGGCCGTTCGACCCTCGGCAGTGCACATTTAATTTATCGCGATGCTTCGGTCGTACGCCTCGGCATATTATATGTTATTTACTTGTCTGAGGGATTTGTTTATAAATCATCATTATTGAATTGTCTGGTTTGGAAGGAATCCGGTAATTTTTTTCATGTACTGTTGTTGTTGATACGGTACGAGAGATCTTATCTGTTTATTTGACTGCTCCATGTCTATCGGTTTTCCATATTTACTGCTCCTGCTCAATCTCATTGTCACTTATTAGTATATTTGACCTAGTGAGTAATACATCTACTTCTCGTCACTACTTCTTCGAGTTTAGACGGGATACTCACTGGGTACATATTCAAATATATGTACTCATGCTACTCTTCTGTACTTAACTGTACAGGTTCTGAGCCAGCTGCGTCCGGTCATTACTCCGGCGGACATCGTTGAGAGTTCTATTCGACTGACTACATGGTGAGCTGTTTTTCCCTGGCGATCTCGGCAGCGCTGTGGAGTCCTCTGCCCAAATTCTGATATTTATTGTCTATTTCTGTTCAGACAGTATTATAATATTAGTAGGATTTTGTTTGTTCCTCTCAATCGCCTGTTGACTTGTGACACTAGGTTCTGGCACGTTTATGGATTTTTCTCGATATTTCTGCAAAGTTAAACAAACTCTACGTTATTTTGAGTTGTAGATTACCTTGTGTTTTCACTTAAATATCGGTTTAAAGATTTTCTTACTTAAGAACCATAAAAAAAAGGGGGTTTTACCACGTAATCACGCAAGTAATCTCACGAGTAGTTAGATGTTGGCTTGACTGACCTTGTCGTTGGGCGCCATCACGACCTGAGCAGCATTTGGGTCGTGACAACATGGTATCAGAGCTCTAGGTTCACGTAGGTCTCACGAGTCACAGGCAAACCTAGTAGAGTCTTGCGGATCGATACAGAGACGTCTGTATCTATCTTCGAGAGGCTATAGGGTGTTAAGAAACCTCTCTTTACTTCTATTCCATCGTGTAGTCAATGGTTACTAAGTCTCACTCGTCTATTCTTTCACAGATGGTGAGGACACGTGCAGCTGATATCCCTGCCCTGGGAGGTGCTGCTGCCCCCGCCGTTCGAGGCAGATGTCGGGGGAGGGTACCGGCCCAACGCGGGAGACGTGGACGCCCCAGAGTTGCTCCACTAGCACCACCATAGGATTCAGTCATTGAGCAGCAGGACGAGGTGCCCCCAGCAGATTTCATGACCGCTCCAGGCTTTCAGGAGGTCATAGGCCGTATGATGCGGTTCATGGACACCATGACTCAGGCTGGGTTGTTCCCAGCAGATCCTGCCACCACTCAGGCAGGAGGGGGAGCTCAAACCCCTACTGATCAGGCTGCAGGTCACGCAGCGGTAGTTTATCAAACTCCAGATACTATGCCAGTGGGTGGGGCACAACCAGGAGCTCAGACCAGCTGTGGGCGGCGACCCGCAGAAGTTACTTGATAGATGGAATCGATTGCACCCTCCGACCTTTAAGGGCGAGAGCGGTGATGATGCTCAGGACTTTATCGACAGGTGCAGAGATAGACTGCACAACATGAGGATTCTGGAGTTCCATGGAGTTGATTTCACTACCTTCCAGCTCGAGGGTAGAGCCCGTAGATGGTGGCAGTCTTATGTTCTGGGTAGGCTAGCAGGTCCAACTCCTATCACTTGGGAGCAGTTCACCCAGCTATTCTTGGACAGGTATATTCCACCATCTAAGAGAGAAGAGCTGCGTTATCAGTTTGAGTAGCTAGAGTAGGGTCAGATGTCTGTGACAGACTACGAGGCCAGATTTTCAGAGTTGTCCCGCCATGCCCTCATGATTCTTCCTACTGATGCTGAGAGGGTGCGAAGGTTCGTAGCAGGGTTACATTCTGGAATTAAGTCCAACATGGCCCGAGAGGTAGAGATGGGTACTCCTTACCAGCTTGTGGTCGATATAGCTCGGCGGATCAACGGTTACCGGTCTAGGAGCAGAGAGCACAGCCAGCAGGACAAGAGAGCTAGGTTTTCTGGAGACGTTAGAGGTACCCCAGCCAGGGTTGGGGGTCATTTTGGCAGAGGTCAGCCCAGCAGACCTCCACATTCAGCTCCACCACCGTCTTCTCGTGGTGTTCCAGTGAGACCATATTTCAGTGCCATACTGGAGGTTTCTTATCGCCCGCCAGCCATCCAGGGTTCCTCCGGTGGGTATTCAGGTTGTCAGAGTTCTCCTAGTCCTTACTTCAGTTCCATGCCAGAGACTTCTCATCATCCCCCAGCCATTCAGGGTCCTTCTTCTTCAAGGCAACAGGCCATGTCATCAGTGAGGTGTTATGAGTGTGGGGATACGGGTCATATGGCGAGGTCTTGCCCCAGACTTAAGGGTAAGGCCATCCGGCAGAGTTATCATCCTACTTATACAGCACAGGCGCCCCGTCTACCTAGAGGTAGAGGGCAGGTTGGTAAAGGTCGTCCCAAAGGTGGAGGCCAGGTAGGAGGGGCCCAGTAAGCACCGGTTCAGTCCCGCGGAGGTCAGTCTTCAGGCACTCCAGCCAAATTCTATGCTATACCGGCCCGAGCAGATGCAGTGGCCTCCGATGCTGTGATCACAGGTATTATTTCAGTATGTGGTAGAGAGGCATCTATATTATTTGATCCAGGATCTACCTACTCATATGTGTCAGCCTTATTTTCTTGCTTCCTAGGTGTTCCTCGTGAGCCTTTGGCTTCTCCTATATATGTATCCACTCCCGTGGGTGATTTTGTGATGGTTGACCAGACTAGAGTGGAGGGGTTCCACAGTCAGCACATCCACCAGAGTTATTTCATTCCTGAAGGCTTGACATATGGTCAAGAAGGGTTGCTTGCCGTATCTTGCTTATGTGCGGGACACCACCGCTGAGTCTCCGACTGTGGATTCGGTGCCCGTAGTTTGAGAGTTTGCAGATGTATTTCCTTCAGACCTTCCAGGCATGCCCCCGGATCGTGATATTGATTTTTGCATTGACTTGGCTCCAGATACGCAGCCTATTTCTATCCCTCCGTATCGCATGGCTCCTAAGGAATTGAAGGAGTTAAAGGATTAGCTTGAGGAGTTGTTAGCTAAGGGATTCATCAGGCCGAGTGTGTCACTGTGGGGTGCTCCGGTGCTATTTGTGAAGAAGAAAGATGGGACCATGCGGATGTGCATTGATTACCGCCAGTTGAACAAAGTTACCATCAAGAACAAATACCCATTTCCGCACATTGATGATCTGTTTGACCAGTTGCAGGGTTCCACAGTGTTTTCTAAAATCGATTTGAGATCGGGGTATCACCAGTTGAAGATTCGGGCTTCCGACGTCCCGAAGACAGCTTTTCGTACGTGATATGGCCACTACGAGTTCTTGGTGATGTCATTTGGCTTGACTAATGCCCCGGTAACATTTATGGATTTGATGAACAGGGTGTTCCGTCCGTATATTGATTCCTTTGTCAACGTCTTCATTGATGACATTCTGATTTATTCACGTAGCCTGGGAGAGCACGAGCAGCATTTGAGAGTCGTGCTCCAGACCTTGCGAGAGCAGAAGCTATATGCTAATTTCTCCAAGTGTGAGTTTTGGTTGGACTCCGTGGCATTCTTGGGACATGTTGTATCCGGAGAGGGTATTAAGGTCGATCCTAAGAATATTGAGGCGGTTCATAGTTGTCCATGCCCTACTTCAGCTACTGAGATCAGGAGTTTCTTGGGTTTGGCAGGCTACTATCGGTGATTTGTGGAGGGATTTTCATCCATTGCAGCCCCACTGACCAGATTGACTCAGAAGAATGCCCCATTTCTGTGGTTTGACGAGTGTGAAGCGAGCTTCTAGAAGCTCAAGACGGCTTTGACTACAGCACCGGTCTTGGTATTACCCTCAGGTTCTGGGATGTATACAGTGTATTGCGATGCCTCACGCGTTGGTTTGGGGTGTGTGTTGATGCAGGAGAGGAGGGTTATTGCTTATGCTTCGCGTCAACTGAAGGTGCATGAGAAGAATTATCCAGTGCACGATCTCGAGTTAGCGGCGATTGTTCATGATCTTAAGATTTGGCGGCACTACTTATATGGAGTGTCTTGTGAGGTTTATACAGACCACCGGAGTTTGCAGCACTTGTTTAAACAAAGGGATCTCAATTTGAGGCAGCGCAGGTGGGTCGAGTTATTAAAGTACTATGATATCACTATCCTCTATCACTCGGGCAAGGCGAACGTGGTAGCGGATGCTTTGAGTAGGAAGGCGAAGAGTATGGGTAGTTTGGCTGTCATTGCAACTGAGGAGAGACCTCTAGCCTCGGACATTCAGTCTTTGGCTAATCGTTTGGTGAGGTTAGATCTTTCAGAGCCCAGTAGAGTTTTAGCACATCTGATTGCTCAGTCTTCTTTATTGGGGGAGATTAAGGCTCGATAGTATGATGATCCATGCTTGGCTCAGCTCCGGGTTACAGTGGTTTAGGGCGGTGCTAAGGAGATTACTATTGGCGAGGATGGCGTTTTGAGGCTCCAAGGTCGCTTGTGTGTGCCCAACGTTGATGGTTTGAGGCAGAGGATACTTGAGGAGGCACACAGTTCGTGGTATTCTATCCACCCGGGGGAAATAAAGATGTATCGTGACTTGAGGCAGCACTACTGGTGGAGGCGAATGAAGAGAGGCATAGTGGAGTATGTGGCTAGGTGCCTTAATTGCCAGCAGGTGAAGTATGAGCACCAGAGACCCGAGGGATTACTACAGCATGTGCCCATTCCAGAGTGGAAATGGGAGCGCATCACCATGGATTTCGTGGTTGGGTTACCTCAGACTTTGCGGAAGGTCGACGCGGAATGGGCCATTGTGGATAGATTGACCAAATCGGCGCGTTTCATTCCTGTGGCTACTAATACGTCCGAGAGGTTAGCCCGGATCTACATCCGGGAGATAGTCCGGTTGCATGGTGTGCCGGTATCCATCATATCAGACCGAGGTCCTCAGTTCACCTCGCATTTCTAGAGAGCATTGCACCGAGAGATGGGCACTCAGATAGATCTCAGCACATCTTTTCACCCTCAGACCGGCGGTCAGTCGAAGCGTACAGTTCAGTCCATTTGAGGCCTTGTATGGTCGGCGATGTTGTTCTCCCATTGGGTGGTTTAAGCCTGGCGAGGCTAAGTTGTATGGTACAGACTTGGTGAGAGATGCCTTAAGAAGGTGAAGTTTATTCAGGAGAGACTCCGTACAACACAGTCTAGACAAAAGAGCTACGCGGATAAGAGGGCGAGGGACGTATCATTTATGGAGGGAGACAAGTTCTACTGAAAGTATCGCCAATGAAGGGTATTATGAGGTTTGGGAAGAAGGGCAAGCTGAGCCCGAGGTTTATAGGTCCTTTTGAGGTGTTGCGGAGAGTGGGTGAGGTTGCTTATGAGCTTGCCTTGCCTCCCCACTTATCCGGAGTTCATCCGGTCTTCCATGTGTCCATGCTCCGGAGATACCACCCTGGCTTCTCTCACATGGTTGATTTCAACACCATTCAGTTGGACGAGAGGTTGGGTTACGAGGAGGAGCCAGTTGCGATCATTGCCAGACAGGATCGCCAGTTGAGATCTAAGAGAATTTCAGCCGTGAAAGTTTAGTGGCGGGGCCAGCCAGTTGAGGAGGCGACTTGGGAGTCTGAGGAGGACATGAATCTTTTCTCAGACTCAGGTACACTTCTACATCCGTTCGAGGACGAACGTTTGTTTAAGAGGTGGAGATTGTGATGACCCAAACGGTCATCCTGTGCTAACTTAGTTAGATCTACATTTTGAGGAGCCGAAAGCCTCCGTTAATCTTACCTCGATATGCGTGCGCAGCCCGGGCTTGTAGCCGGGAAGCTTTAATGTGAAAACTTGAAGAAAGACTGGAATTTCTATAATTAATTGACTTAAAGTTGACTTTGGTCAACATTTTTGGTAAACGAACCCGGGCCCGTGATTGGACGGTCCCGTAGGGTCCGTAGGAAAATATGGGACTAGGGCATATGCCCGGAATCCAATTCCGAGGTCCCAGGACGGAGAAATAAATTTTTAAAGAAAATTATTTTCTGAAAAATATTAAGGATTCTGAAAATGAAATTTAATGGGAAAGTTGTGTTACTGGGCCCGTATTATGTTCCCGGAACATGTCAAATATGATTATTATGTGTTGCCTGTAAAGTTTGGTGGAATTCCGGATAGCGTAGGTCGGTTCGGCGCATTGAAACCGAATTCTAAATCTTAAGAATTCCTAAGTTTTATTCTAGGGGTTTTGGAGAGTTATTCGAAGTTTTAGCGGTGTTTAGGGCGTTCTGCAGGATCGAGCGAGTTCGTAATATGATTTGGAACTGGTTGGTATAATTGCACAGGGGCTCGGGTGGGCACAGGGGCCTCCCGGACCCCGATCGGGGCCAAAACAACCAGCAGCATCAACTGCTGGTGCACCAGGTCTGGTGTGACCGCAGGTGCGGTCGCCCAAGTCGCAGGTGCGATCCCGCTCTTGCGCTTGCACCATCGCAGGTGCGGCCCAGAAGCCCCCAGCCCCATTCCGCAGGCGCGACCTCACAGGTTCGAGGTTTTTCCGCATGCGCGCCTTCGCAGGTGCGGTCCCCGGCCTCCTTGGCCTTCATCGCAGGTGCGGTCCCTGACCTCCTTGGCCTTCATCGCAGGTGCGACCTTATGTCCGCAGGTGCGGTCCAAGTGGCCGCAGGTGCGAAAATAGCTTAAGCATAACCTTTAATCTAAAACGGGATTCCTTCATTTGTTTCACCATTTTCTACTCACTTGGGCGATTTGGAGAGTACTTCAAGAAGGATTTCACTTAGCAACAAAGAGGTAAGTAATTCTTGATTTTACGTTAGATTATTACATCAAAACGTAGGTAGATTAACATCAAATTAGTGAAATCAAAGGGGTTAGAGTGGAAACCTAGGGTTTATGAAATTAGGTGAATTTCACCACTTTTCCACCATGAAATCTTATGGAATTTATATAATAATAATCCTTAGGCTATGGGTGAGTGTTTTCTTCGAAAATTTCCGGAATCCGAGCGTGTGAACCCAGGGATGTATTTTTGGATTTCTTAGAGAATGATGGATTAGCCTAATTAGTAGTGTAATTTCATACTTTTGTGCGTATATTGATATACTTAAATAATATTTGGCTAGTTTTGAGTCCTTGAGCGACGGGTTTGGAGTTTCGGGCACTTTCTGCACCCGAGGAGTAGGTTCTACACGAGGTGAGTCTCCTTTCAAACCTTGTAAGAGGGAATTGTCCCCATAGGTAATTTGTGTTGACTAAATGTCCTTATTTTCAAGGGGCTACGTACGTACCAAGTGACGAGAGTCCGTGCGTAGCGACTACTATGCTATGTCGGGTAGTGTTAGGATTCACAAGCATGCTATTACGTGTCTTGCATGTATTTCCTTACGCGTATTTCCTTACCTCTGAGATTTTATGGAAATGATAGTGAATATCCTGCAAATTCAAGTTATAATCTATGTTTCAAAGGTGATATCGGAAATTCTTTCCTTAAAAGATGTCTTGTTGAATTTGTGTATATTATGAGCACCCGAGTCACGGGTATGATTCGTGAGCGGGGTAGCCTTATATTATGTCAACCGCGTCACATGATCGATTCGTGAGTGGAGTAATAGATGCATCTATGGTTCGGGCCGTTCGACCCTCGGCTTTGTTTATTTAATTTATCGCGACGCTTCGGCCGTATGCCTCGGCATATTATATGCTATTTACTTGTCTGAGGGATTTGTTTATAAATCATCATTATTGAATTGTCTGGTTTGGAAGGAATCCGGTAATTTTGTTCATATATTGTTGTTGTTGATACGGTACGAGAGATCTTATCTGTTTATTTGACTGATCCATGTCTATCTGTTTCCCATATTTACTCCTCCTGCTCAATCTCATTGTCACCTATTAGTATATTTGACCTAGTGAGTAATACGTCTGTCACTACTTCTTCGAGTTTAGATGGGATACTCACTGGGTACATATTCAAATATATGTACTCATGCTACTATTTTGTACTTAGTTGTACAGGTTTTGAGCCAGCTGCGTCCGGTCATTACTCCTGCGGACATCGTTGAGAGTTCTATTCAATTGACTACACGGTGAGCTGTTTTTCCCTAGCGATCTCGACAGCGCTATGGAGTCCTCTACCCAAATTCTGATATTTATTGTCTATTTCTATTCAGACAGTATTATAATATTAGTAGGATTTTGTTTGTTCCTCTCAGTCGCCTGTTGACTTGTGACACTAGGTTCTGGCACGTTTATGGATTTTTCTCGATATTTTTGCAAAGTTAAACAAACTCTACGTTATTTTGAGTTGTAGATTACCTTGTGTTTTCACTTAAATATCGGTTTAAAGATTTTTCTTACTTAAGAACCATAAAAAAAGGGGGTTTTACCACTTAATCACGCAAGTAATCTCACGAGTAGTTAGATATTGGCTTGCCTGACCCTGTCGTTGGGAGCCATCACGACTTAAGTGGAATTTGGGTCGTGACATGATTCTAGACCAACGATGCTGGCAAAGGGCATGTTTTTTCCTGATAAAGCACGCATAAGCAAGGCTTGTAAAATGCACAATGTAAAAAAGTGTCGTGGGATGATGGTTAAAGAGTCAACTTCGGTGGTATACATGGTTGTTTGCCACAGATGATTTACGGGTTGTCATTGGATGTTGCGTGCGGGCAAGAGGAAAATAGGTTTGTTGGAAGTGGGTAAATACATTCCCACCCACAAATGTGAAGTGGACACATTCAACGGGAATCACTAGAACTTGGATATTGACTTGATTTCTCTTGTCCTTATTCCATACGTTGAAACGTCGATAAGGTATAAAATCAAAGAGTGCATTACATCATGGCCATACCATTACCAAAGGAAAGGCATTTCTGGGGCACAAACGTATGTTTGAAATTGTTTATGGTAACTGGGATAAGTCATTTGTAGCTCTACCCAGGTATATGGTCGTACTGCAGCACTTTAACCCCGGGACGGTTGTTGAATGGAAGTTTGAGCAGAGTTCGGGAAACTAGAATATATATTCAATTACGTGTTCTGGGCATTTAAACCAGTAATTGATGGTTTTTCGCTTTGCCGGCTCGTAATATCCATAGACGGCACTCATGTCTTTGGAAAGTATGATATCAAGTTGTTGATAGTCGTTGCGGTAGATGCTAATGGACAGATATTTCCTCTGGCTTTTGTTATTTGTTCCAATGAAAGCCAAGAGACATGGACGCCGTTTTTGAACCATTTGAAAGAGCACATTGTCAAATAGTGTTCCGGTATTTTTCTAATATATGATCGACATGGTGGTATCTTAAGTTCTGTAGAGAACTTTCCTGCATGGAAAGAACCTTGTGCCTACCATCGTTACTGCGTGAGGTACTTTAAGGCCAATTTCCAGAAGGCATATCCCAACAAGGATCTGCATAATTTGATATGGATGGCAGCAACAGATCACTAACAGCATAAATTCCGGAGGCACATGGAATCTATCAGGCAGGAAGACGAGGCAGCCTATCGTTGATTAGCGCAACATCAATCTGAAAAGTAGACTTTGAATGTGGATGGTGGTAGTAAATGGGGAATTCTGACTACAAATGTGTCAAAGTCTTTCAACGGGTTATTGAAGTTGGCAAGAGGATAGCATGTCACTGCCATGATGCGTATGTCGTTCAAGCAGATGGAGGAGAGGTTTGTTGAAAAGGCTGCAGCTACAACGTCATTGATGGAAAGGGGTGTTGAATTTATGCCACTGCCGATGTAGAGATTTGAGAAATACAGGCAACGAGCACATTGGCATTCATTTCAAAAATGTTTTTGAAGTTCGCACCGCTATCCATCAAAACCGGGGGAATAATGTACATACCATAAATGAATCTACAAGGTTCTGCTCTTGGGGAAAATGGTCCATCTACCACATGCCTTTCTTACATGCCACATGTGCTTTCAACATGTTGGTTTAGGGCCAACCAACTATGTTGATCAATAATATAGTGTTGCTGCTTACTTAAACACCTATAGTGGGCAGTTGCAGCCAGTCGATGTGAGCATTATTAGCCGTCGAAACCATTTAAAATGGTGTGTAACAAGAATTATTTGTGTCGAATACATGTGCAGAAGAGAACACGTATACGGAACCAAATGGATGTTAGCGATACCGTTTATGCGCGCAAATGCGGTATATGCTCGCAAACAGGACACGACCGCCAAAAATGTCCTTCGACTAGTTTGGGTGGCGGTGGTAATCAATCTTGTGGTGAGTGTTCTTCTAATATGCCCACTTATCAATGAGTTTATGTTGTAATAAGTAGCTATTTTGTTTATGTTGCAAGATGTATCAAATAAAATTATGTTTGTTAAGTATGGTTTGAACTCTTCCATTTCGGTTTTTTTAAATGATAATTAAAAAAAATTATAGTAAAGAAGACCAATATGAAGATTGAAATTTCATAACATAATACTTCAAGAGAAAAAAGCACAACAACCATAACTAAAGGATAAATCAACACAAACACATCCTAGTAGAAAGTAAAAAATGGATTATTACAAACAGGATATCGTCTCCCTTCACTTCAACATTGAAGATAGCACCCAGTGGTGAAACATCAACCAATGTAAATTTGACGACAAAACCTCCCCTTAAGAAATTCTCCAACACGAAAAGTCTCCAGCCTACCTTGAACTTTCTTTTATCACCAACGCTCATATTTACATACCACTATTTGCCACGATGGTGAAGAAACGCGTGTTCTAATGTTAGAGGGAGAAGCTTGTAGATTTTTCTTGGAATATACTTTAAAAAAAACATTACTATTATATTTTCTGGAGTTAAGGTATAAGAAATAAAAGTATTCTATGTTAAAGAAATAAAGTTTAATGGATATAATAATTTATCAGATCATCGTCGTAGATGCATGAATCAGCCATAACCACTTCAAATGTTGGAGGATTCTCTTCTTCATTATCATTACTAGTAGAAGAGTAAGATAGGGCTCGTTTGGTAGAGGAAGAGGCATCCATAGTTTAGGGTTTGAGTAAATGAGTGTGTTTTTTGTTTTGAGTATGTGACTATATATAGGGAAACTCAAAGTATAGCGCGGTTAAATACTAAGTTATGTGAATATATATAGCGCGGTTAAATACTACGTTTTGTGTGTAAGCATAGCATAGCGCGATTAAATATTACGTTATGTGTGTTGTCTTGTCGAACTAAAAAAGCTGCCCGCCTGAGAAAAAGTTATTTTGTATCTGACAGAATCTTTAACACGCAAACCATGATGTGGTTAAATACTACATAATGTGTATATATATATAGCACGGTTAAATAGTACGTTATGTGTTTTTCCTTGCCTATAAATAACGGGCGCATTCTAGTTATTTTCTGCACTTAACAATAACCAATAGCAAAATTTTCCATAAAAGCAAGATTTTTTTATGCTTTAACAAATGTCTGAACGCCTTTATGTACCAAGGTGCGATCACGGAAAACAATGCATGATGAATAACTGTTGGGATGATGGTGAAGTTGGACGCCGCTACTGGATGTGTGTGAATAAGTTTTATAGGGTTCCCATCGAACTTTTTTGCAATTTTGAGGTATGGATTGATGAACCCTGTAATCGGAAATGCTACAAATGATCTTTGCAGTATCTTCATAGTTTGTGTTTAGAACAGTGGGAATATGAAAGAGAATATAAACGAGAAGTTACGGTGTTGAAGGAGAAACTAAAAGAGGTGGAAGAAGAAAACAAAATTGGAAGATAAATTTAAGTGGTTGGAGCAGACAATAATGCGCGGCAGTGACTAAACAATGACATGTATGTGTTGAGTGTACTACTTTATCTTTATGTTTCCCCTGTCATTTATTTTTATTAAATGTACTGAATTTAAATTATGTTAAGTTGTTATATTTGTGTTTGTGTTGTAGCATTAAAATAAATAAGGAACAGGAAAATAAAGATGTAATGTGCATATTATATAAACATAAAAATTGTTGTTATTATTTACATAAAATAATATTTACATCAAATACAAAAAAATTAATCAATGTGTCCCGCATCCTGTGTGCTTCAACGCAGCCGGTGGCCTGAGGCGCATCCCATCCGGCCCGGCTACGCTATCAGGATCATCCTCATCACGTCGCCTCTTTATAGCTGAATGTGCTGCAGGATGATCATCAGTGGTACTGGCAGGATCGGTAGAAGGGGTCGTCAGTCCAATCGAAACCTACAGAAGAATAGTCAGCTCGGTATAGGAAAGTATATATTAAGTCACAACAATTTAAATTGTCTTACCATGGTCTCGCCGGGATCCTGTGTATAATCATCCATTGCATCCATGTCAGCATCGCACGAAGGGGCCTCCGTGACGGGCGGAGATGAAGCCTTAATAAGAGAATTAATAAAGTTATGGAAAATAAATGAGAAGAGTAAAAACAAATTTAAATTTAATACTAATAAAATCATACTTGCGCCTGTGATGATGAGCCATAACTCAGTCGGCGCCCACTATCCAAATCTCTCGTCGGCCGATCCTCAGAAGTGGTAGATGAGCCTGGGAAGTATGTCTCTCAATCCTCTCCGGTAAGGTCCATGCCCGTGATCAATAATGGACCTGACGGGGTCACCTGGGAAGTCCCTAGAGTGAGTTGCATCCCAAGGATGTATGACGATATGTCCAGCTCATGTAGGTCACCCGGCAGATCAGCAGCAACATCATCAACAGGGTCCTCAACGCACCCTTACTGGGGACCACCTCCTCGCCGCCCACCATGACCCCGTGTGGTAGCCCTGCCTCGTCGGGCACCCCCACCTCGAGGCTGTGGGGCAGCTATGCCTCGAGGGGCACCCCCACCTCATGTGTCACCCCTGTATCGTTGGTACTGCTCTGGATCCACATAATCAGGGTCGTGTCCCAAGCGTTGATCCTCTCGATCTCGCTGCAATGTCTGGGAAGCCACCTCTACAAACTGCCGACAATAATTGTACGAAGCGGCCGCAGGATCGCCGACATGCTACGGCATCTGCAGTCCCATATGGTAGACTATATGTAGGCCAATAGCCTGCACAACGTATAAAATATAAACTACATATATTGCACTAAGTTACAGTTATATAATTAATAATAACAGAAAACATACCAAGGCCTTGTGCCGCCCGGAGTATGGAATGTACCGACCGCCAGCTTGATGAATGGGATTCCCGACAAAAAGTCGGGTAACGCGGCGGTACCGGGACATGTAGAGCTGAATAGACTTCGTATGGATCTATGAAGGTAGGGGTGGAACCAGGTCAGCTCGTCGGTCCCAAGTATGGACCTGCTCCTCTATCCATGCTACAAATGCGTCGTCCGCCCTGGAACGATCATCCCGCTAATAATGTGTAGCCTCCCATGTATGCCCTGTCGGTATATACTGTGGACGGCCAAACTGGCGAAGTACCCCCTTCATGGCATGATGCTCCACAATATCGAGGCACATCAGTGAGACGGAAGTGCTCAAATCAATCAGTCGGCCGAGCAATAATCGGGCAGGCCACCTATCAAGTCGTCGATGTATGGCGTCCAGATGAACTATCAAATAAGAACATAAAATGTGTGTATGCACAACAAAATTGAATCTATACCAAGTAAGTTTAGGTACATATTTACCTGTGCGCCCTCCAGCATATCCAACACATCCCTGCAAAGGGGGAAATTATGATGAGCATCGTAATATCGTACATATCCATGTCAGAGAACCCACCTCCTAGCTAGAGGGAGAAACGGAGGTGGTACATCCGGAGCTAATGGTGGTAGAGGTGGTTGCAACTGCAGGAACCGCTCCCAGGCCCAAACCTAACATACAAAGTTCACGTAAAGTTTAAGATAAATTTTGACTAGATAAAATTGGAAGTAATGAACAGAGTATTCGAATATGTTGCCACCTGTAGAAGTGGCATAAAACCACATACGTCATGCTAGGTGCCCATGCTCTCCCGGCACAGATGCATGTACATGTAGGGGAGAACAACAACACCCCAGTGGTACTGGGGTAAATCATCTAGCAGCTGAGATAATGAAGAAATCGCAAGCTGACTAGGTTCCCTAAAGTGTTAGGGAACAAGACCCCCCCCCCCCTCCCTCGAACAGAAGAATCATCAACAACATTGTATACCGGTGAATATGTAGATCATTTGTCCCGCAGGTGATGTCGGGATGCAATATCTCCAAGTGTTGTCTAACAGCAGTCAAACTCATGCGACTGGCCCCTGAGTGTGCAGTCTCGTCTTGTGGCCTGAAACCAGTGAGTTGCTGCAGCATGTCCAAATACTGCCCATGCGACATAAATCTCATAGCCTGAGGCAATGCAACGGGAAAGCCATCAACGGGCATCCCGTATAAAACCTCCACGTCCTGCAGCATGATGATGGCCTCGCCAATAGGCAGGTGGAAAGTGTGCGTCTCCAGTCGTCACCGCTCTATCAAGGTTGTGATCAAAGACCAGTCGAGCTGCAGCCGCCCGATCTCAAAAATCCTGTAGAAGCCCGTATCCCGCAGACGCTGGACTACACGGGGATGGAGATCTCTGTCCCTCATAAAATCCCACACGTCGTCCACTCTCCTAGCGCGGAGAGTCTGGGCTAGTAGCTCTCCCTCACATACGTAGTCGGGCCTATGATTGTCATGTAACACTAATAGCTCCTCGGAGACAAGTCCGGGATGCATAGGCGGCACGTCCGTGTCGTCTACTGTAAATTAAACAATATTAATTGTATATTTGATCTGTAAATTAAATAATTATTTTTTATAATTATACAATATTTAATTGGACAGAGTATATATCTATGGGTTCCAGAGTCGATATTTGAGGTCCAGTAGTACCAAATTATCCTGAATTCTTATGTGTGTCAATTTTAATATTTTCATAATTTTGTGTGTTTGTTTTGTAAATTAAATAATTAGTTTTTATCATATTTAATTAGACAGAATATATATCTATGGGTTCCAGGCTCGATATTTGAGGCCTAGTAGAATCTACCCTGAATTCTTATGTGTGTCAATTTTAATATTTTCATAATTTTTTGTCTTTGTTTTATAAATTAAATAATTAATTTTGATCATATTTACTATGACAGATATGTATATATCCATGGGTTCCAGGCTCGATATTTGAGGTGGTGCATCACCAAGCTATCCTAAAGTCTTATGTGTGTCTATTTTAATATTTTCATAATTTTGTGTTTGTTTTATAAATTAAATAATTATTTTTTGTAAATTGGAGAGAGTTTGTGTTTGATCTATCAGTAAAGAGATACTTAAACTACATGGATTCTACGTTAAAAGACTCTACATTTTACTATGCTAAAAGGGCACTAGTCTTTAAGCAAATAAATAATCTAAACTAGATAAAAATAACAAATAAATTTTAATCACATAACATTCACAAAAATACATATAAAATAGTAAAAAAGGTTATTAACATTTTTATAAGCAAAAAAAATGATTTCTCAATTTTTACATATTTTTTTAGAACATCAATATCTTAGTCCGGATAAAAATAACATACTAGTTTAATCGCGAAAAAAAAACACAAAACAACATGGAAAAACATTCAAAACAACTAATATGCATTATTATACGAGTTTCGACATAAACTAAATCGGAATACTTCGATTTATGTTTTTCGGAAAGTCGATGAGTTGAAATTTGAGTCTGAAACGATGAAACCACAACAATAGAAGGCTTTGCTAGGATGTGGGACCTATAATCTTATCTTTTTATGTGACAGGTAGGGTCCACTTGGATTTGTTTTGGAGAAAAATAGGGGGGACCGCTGTTTTTTGTTTTAAAATGGTGGAAGGAAGTTTTCTGGTTCGAATGTGAGGAAGAAGATGGACCATTTATTTAAACAGGTATAGCGCGGCATATAACTGCGCTATACATATATAACGCAGTTATATACCGCGTTATGTTTAACTGTCCAATCAACCCATATAGCGATATTTATATGTGTGTTATACATATATAGCGCTCTTTTAAAGAGCGCTATACTTTAACGTCCAAAACATCGTTAAAGTATAGCGCTCTTTTATATATAGAATGGTCACTCTTTTTTTTTCTACACATATTTATGTCACACTTGTCCAAAATCACCACATTTAGGTTCCGAACTCCTCTCCTCTCTCCCTCTTTCACGTCACCCAAAACCCTAAATAACTCTGACAAGGGAATATTCCCAATCATCACGGCCTCTCTCACTCGCCCTCACAAAATCACGCATTCCTCTTCTTTTGGACGGAGTCTCGATTAACCGTAGTCGTAGAATTAGGAGTTCAATTCTCAATCCTAGCCTACCATTCCTCAAGAACCGACCTATATAAGAGAAGAATTTTGTTTTTCTGGGGGACAGAATTTCGGAGAAAGAGAGAGAAAATTCTAGGGTTTTGGGAATTGGGATTTTCGGATAAAAAATTAGGGTTCTTCTTTTTAGGGTTTCAACTACATATTTTCACTTTTGTTTTTATCTCAGAAAAACTAAAAAAATAAAATAAAAATATCAATTTCATTTTCTTCCCTTTGGTTTTTATTTCAATTTAAATTAGGAAGTTCATTTGAATTCGAAGTTCTGTGTCACGACCCAAAACCGGTTCAGGTTGTGATGGCACCTAACGGCGAGGTTAGGCAAGCCAACGAACAACTATAACAATTAAAATGCGGAATATAATAACGACATGGGGTAAGGCCGTAGAAATAAGTTGAACCACAGCTAGGCCCAATATANAACGCCAAGAAGACAGCTCACCGTGTGGAGCGACACCGCGATCAGTACCTATCAGCTGACGGACGAACAGACGGACCAGCCTCAATACCTGCACAGTCAAGTGCAGAAAAAGAAGAAATTACAGCATGAGTACATATAATCACATATGTACCCAGTGAGTATCCCGTCTAAACTCGTAAAGAGTAGTGACGAGAGGTAGAATACATACTCACTAAGGTCCAGTACGTAAATAAAATAAAATACAGTACATGCTGAGCAAATAAATCATGTGAGAAAGTACATCAAGTATAAGAACATGTAAACACAAAACAAGTAACCGATCTCAAACGTAACCTTTCTTCGTAAGCTGGTCATATATATATATATATATATATATATATATATATATATATATATATATATATATATATA
>ML246095.1:73526-98909 GCA_005239495.1 Nicotiana undulata | reverse complement strand
ATAAGTCTCTGAATCAAGAGCTAAAAACATAATAAGAAAGGGAAATGGAGAAGCTGTGGACGCCGGACAGCTACCTCGAAATCCCGTGACTGCTGCTAACGAACCTGCGTCAGCTACTGCTGCGAGCTCGTACCTGGATCTGTGCACAGAGGCACAGGGAGTATTTATGAGTACGCCAACTCAGTAGTAATGAAAAGAAATCACAGTCTGAGAAATATAAAGCACACAAACAAATACACCATTTCACAACAACTATTAAAATCATCAGTCACCAAGTAGTATTCAGCAAATTCATAAGTTCAAAAATCAATTCCAGACTCCTTTGAAAAACACGTAATATCAATATATCTCAGTGAAATCCTCAATAAGACTCAGTTTGAAAACAAAGTGAATCATAGTTCGAAAACTTAGTAAAATCAGCATAAATCCGCCCCTCGGGCCAAAATCATTTCTTGTAACAGTTTCCCTCAGGCATTCTCTCGATCACTCAGTATCAATCATCACTCAGTATCAGCCCCGCGGGCAATCATCACCACTCAATCGGTACCGACGCTCAATGGGGGAGTGTTACAGACTCCGGAGGGGCTCCTACAGCCCAAGCGCAATAATAACATAAGGTCTGGAAGCCTCCTCACCTCTCTCATAAGGCCTGGAAGCCTCCTCACATCACTCATAAGGCCTGGAAGCCTCCTCACCTCACTCAGTCAGACACTCTCAGTTTGGCCTTAGGCCATAAACAAACCGGGTTCTCGACCCAAAACAATGTTTTATTTTTCAATAAATAACATCAAAATACTTTGAGTGTCAAAATCATTTATCAGGAAAAGACTGAGTGTAAATCACAGCATATCAAGTGAGGAAACACAGTAAATCAGTCCCCCAAGGGGTAAACAAGTCGGCACTAGGCCCCAAACATGGCTTACAACCCAAAACATATCATAACATATAAATAATTAAGCATAAGCTTAGAAATCGGTTTCACAACTCAATAGTCGCCTAAATATGGAAGATGTTTCCAAATTTTAAATCTTTCCAGTTCAAAACCTGTGAAGGGTGCATAGTCCGGGGTTTCATACACTCAGGACAGAATTTCAAGACATTACTTACCTCAAAACTAGCCCGGAATTATTCTGCAACACGCTTGCCTCTGGAATCAACCTCTGAAGGCTCCAAATCTACCAAGTTCAGATTTTTATCATCAACATATGTTTAAGGAATAATTTCCAATTGAAAAATATAGAATTTAACTCAAAAATCCGAAACCGGTCAAAACCCGACCCCCGAGCCCACGTCTTGAAACTCAGAATTTTTTATAGAAAAGTGTCCTTCATCTTCTCACGATTCCGTACATATAAAGAACACCAAAATCGGAGTTCGTTTGACCCCTCAAATCGACCCTTGAAGGTCTCATAATCTCATGCCCCAAAATCCTATTTTTCTACTGTTTTTCATGAATTAAAGGCTGGGATTATGGTCTATAATCACCCATAAACGAGTTTTAATAATCAAATTACTTACCTCTGTGATACCCAATGATTTTCTCCTTCAAAATTCGTCCACAAAGCTCCCTGTCCGTACACAAATGGTGAAATAAGGATTTAAGTCGCGGAGGGTTTAATTATATATTTTTGCCCAGGTATTTTCGCACCTGCAACCTACTTACTTGCACCTGCGGCTTCGCAGGTGCGATTCTCCTTCCATGCCTGCGATCTCTACAGGTCTCCCCCGACTTCCGCACCTGCGACTCGACCTCCGCACCAGCGACCTCGCGGGTGCGACCATCCTCTTGCACCTGCGGAAACTCTCCAGCCCCGCCAAGTCTCACACCTGCGGCTCCCTACTCGCCCCTGCGAGACCGCACCTGCGGTTCTCTACCGCACCTGCGGTCAAACTTCCACAGGTGCGGAAATCTCTGTGATTCCACACCAGCAGCTTTTTGCTGCAATTTCCTACTTCTGAAACTCCCGTTAACCATCCGAAATCAATCTCGAGCCCCTCGGGACCCCAACCAAACTTACCAACATATCCCATAACATCATTCAAACTTAGTTGCACTCTCAAAACACCAAAACTAACATCAAAACACCAAATTTACATCGGATTCAAGCCTAAGAACTTTGATATTTCTAAAATTCACCAATGATGCCGAAACTATCCAAATCAACTCCGATTGACCTGAAATTTTGCAGACAAGTCCAAAATGACATTAAGAACTTGTTCCAACTATCGAAATTCCGTTCCGACCCCGATAGCCTATTTTCCACTGTCGTCTGGAATCGCAAAAAACTAACTTCCGCCAATTCAAGCCTAATTCTACACCGGACATCACAAAATTATTCTGAACACACTCTTACGTCCCAAATCACCTAAACAAGCTATCCGAGCCATAAAATCCGTATTCCAAGATCGTTTACCAAAAAGTCAACTCTTGGTTGACTTTTACCATTCTAAGGCTATTTTTAAAGACTAAGTGACTGAATTCTCATTTAACCCTTCTGATTTCAAGCCTATTAACTCTAACACATTAATAATAGAATAACCAACNATATATATATATATATATATATATATATATATATATATGCTGTGATAAGGGTGGACAGGAGAAATAAATATATATATATGACTACGATAAGGGTGGACATGGAAAATATAAATATGTGACAGTGATAAGGGAGGATATTTACATTTATATTTTACTGATTTTTCAAGAAAAAGAGAATCAAAGTTTTGAAAAGCTAAAATATTTATTTTTCTACTCTTTAAATATTTTAGTACTATTGTTATTCAAAGTTAAAGTTTGGAACTCTGAAGAGATATTTGAGAATTGGTTATAGCTGAGTTATTTTATTTTATTTGGTTGCAACACTGAATTATCTATTTGTTTAGATTTTCTTTCTTGCTCATTATTTATCGTTGTTAAAGATTATATTGTTGAAGCCCGACTTAGCCTCGTCACTACTTCGCCGAGGTTAGGCTCGGCACTTACTCAGTACATGGGATCGGTTGTACTGATACTACACTCTGTGCTCTTTTTGCACAGATCCAGGTACCATTCAGCAGTAGAGGATCCTAGGACGACCACCCGATTTTGTTTGGAGACACGAGGTACATCTGCCGATGTTCGCAGATATCCGAGTGTCTTCTCCTATATTTACATACATTGTTTTATATCTTTCAGAACAGTTACACTATTTCTTTCAGACATTCTTTGTAGTATTCTTTAGTTGTTTGTGGATTGTGACACCAGACCCTGGAGTAGTTCTAGAGTTGTTATTATAAATATTATCGTGGTTTGTTTCATTTAGTTGGTCAGTTTTATTATTTTATTTTGTGGTTGTTGGGAATTATTTTTATTAAGTTCATTCAAATTAAATTATTTAAGCTGAAGTAATTAATTAAGGAAAATTAGTTAATCGGCTTCTAACATTGGCTTACCTAGCAAGTGTGGTGTTAGGCGCCATCAGAATCACTAAGGTTGAGAATTTGGATCGTGAGAGCTGCTTACTGACTTTTAGTTTGTGACAGGAAAAGGAAATCCCAAGACAAATCGATGATACATTTAACAAAAACTATCCGTGATGTTTGTCTGCTTTGCTAGATAGAAGACACAAACAATTATATAAATCTGAAATTTGGTTTATTGGATTCTTCCTGAATAATTCATGAACATAATTACGTAAACATAAAAATAAGTTCACGGAAAAAACAGATTGGGATATACTTCCATTTACAAGGTTGCACACTTGGAAGACACAATGCTAATTCTTTACCCATAACCATTCAGTCACATATGTTATATAATCGCCAAAGACTAGGAACCTCAAATATTTTTGTTATGCTGCCGGTTCTTTTAACTCTTTTTAGCTGCAAAATAAACTGTCAAGTCTATAAATCATGTGCATGTTAAAAGTTGATGAGCAATCACCTGAGTAGTAAGATGAATCTTTTAGCACACATATATGAGGCTGTCACGACCCAAATTCCCAACCTTAGGGATCGTGATGGCGCCTAACACCACATTTGCTAGGCAAGCCAATGTTAGAGTTCGATTAGCTATTTACCTTTGATTATTCATTTAAACATAATAAATAATTATAAAATAAACTTAAGCTACTGACTTTCAATGAATAATTCCAAACATAAAATAATAAACACTTAGATAAACCGAGCCACGAATTAATTATATAAGTAACTCTAGAACTATCCCAGGGTCTGGTGTCACAATTCACGAACTACTAAAGAATACTACAAATAATGGGCTGAAAGAAATAGTGTAACTGTTCTGAATATAATAAAACAGTTTTATAAAAATAGGAGAAGACTCTCAGGATCTGCGAACGGCGACAGATATACCTCGTGTCTCCGAATAAATGAATAGTCGCTCTAAATATCTATATTGCTGGTCGATACCTGGATCTGCACAAAAGAGTGCAAAGTGTAGTATCAATATAACCGATCCCATGTACTGAGTAAGTGCCGAGCCTAACCTCGACGAAGTAGTGACGAGGCTACGGCGGGGCATTAATAACATATAATTTGTGACAATAATATATACAATAACGCAACAAAACAATTCTACATGAACAAGAAAAATATAATTGAGACAATAAATATAAAGCAAGAAAGAAATCAAAACAAATAATTAAGTACTGCAACAATAATGAAATAACTCAGCCGTCTTTTCCAGGCCTCAGCTATAACAACCTCTCAAATGATTTCCAAGTTTCCAAACTTTAGCTTTAAATAAAAGTAGTGCGAAAATATGAAAAATAATAATGTAAAATGATAGTTTTCAAATCTTGGTTTTTCTTTGAAAATCATTAAAAATATAATTGTCATCCCTTATTGCTCCTTGTTGCGGCGTGCAACCCGATCCCACCAAACATATCATGTCAATTTATTCACCCGTATCACGATCAATTTATTCATCCGTATCACAATCAATTATCCACCCTTATCACATCCCCCTTATCACAGCCCCCTTATCACAACCCCTTATCACAACCTTTCAAGTCAAAGCCTTTCACAATATTTATGTCTCGAAAATTATAAACAAAACAAGTTTCACTTTAAATAACAATAAAAGCAGAATATGAAATAATGATAATAAAACAATGAGTGTTCCAGCCTTTATTTTATAAACAGTAAAACATGCATATTCTCCCTTATCATTGTCTTGTTGCGGCGTGCAACCCGATCCCACATATTCACAATATCACAATCAATTATCCACCCTTATCACAGCCCTCTTATCACACCAATTTTGTTTATTCGTCAAAAACTTTCACAGTTCAGGCCAAGCCTTTCACCACACTTTTATTTCAACAAATTTCAAACAGAAACAATATAGCTCGTAAGCTTCAACAGATATCATTTCACAATAAAACCAACCAGAATATATATAAACATCATAACGCTGTCAACCCAGCTCAGTCTTTATGTACCATGATAAAATCAAGAGAACAACCAACACTTTTAATACACTTGCCACAACATTTGGCAACAATCAATTGAAACCAAACAACCACGTAAACCTCAACAATCATAAAACAATTAAACTGCATTCCTCATCACTTCCTCAATATATATATATATATATAATTCATAAAAATAATGCAAAACAACTCAACCGTTTTGTACCACAAGGAATCCAGCTAAAAGAGCCAATACTCTTTCCAAAATAACTGCAACAATATCTAACAATAAAATAACAAGACCAAGTAGTCATAGAAACAATAATGGACATAGAACAATTAAGACATGAATCAATTAAGTTGGAAACGGGAAAGGGATCATGCTTAACAGACAAATTGGGTGGTGCATAGATACTCGTCACCTCACCTATACACCACGCCCATGCATTTCACATAGCAAACAAGTGAGAATTCCTATTCCCTCAATTCAAAGTTAGACCAAACACTTACCTCAATTTCGCAGGCCACTCACAACTCAATTATAGTTTTTCCTTTAGAATCTTGCTCTAACTTGCTCGAATCTAATCATAATTAACTTAATATCATTAATCAAGACTAAAGGAACTAAATTTATTGAAAAATATAATTTTTCCTAAGTTTTTTCAAAAAAAGTGAAAACCCAACCCCGGGCCCCCTTGGTCTAAACTCGGGGTTCAGACCAAATTATGTTTACCCATTCACCCACGAACCCAAATATACAATTAGTTACGAAATCCGACCTCAATTCTAAAGATTCGATTTTTATAAAATTCCCTAATTCTACCCAAACCCTCAATTTTTACCAAGAAAATTCTTAGTTTTTGATTTAAAAGTGATGAAAAACAATGGGTAATTGAAAGAACAAAGTTTAGAATTGATAACCTATGACTTGGGGATGATTATTGTTGAAAAAAATCGTTCTTAGGGCTGTAAACTTCGAAAATAAGGTGAAGAAGAAAGTCTGCCCGTTTTTAATATATTTTCTGCCAGCTATTCTGCCTTGTTTCTCGTTCCAAACGATCCCAAAACTCGTAATTAATGTGTCCAGTGGATTCCTTGTGAAATTCTAGTCAAGTTAGATTTTTGAATCACTCAATTTGACCTTATAATGAAGGAAATATGTAGGTTTTAATATTTGCAAATAGTGTAGATTTTTAATACGCCGTCAGGGGCAATTTCGTAATTAATCTGAAAAATCTGGCAACTTTAGTAAAATTCCCATAAAACCCTCATACGATGTCCAAATTTGATGATTTTTTTTGCTACGGGTACATAATTACGATACGGATCTAATACTTCATTCAAAACAGAAATCAGAGCTCATTTGTTCAATATGATATCATTTATGCTTGAAGAAACGACGTTGAAGCATAAGAAAGAACGAGCGCAACACAACCCAAACATATTTTAAACTCACCCAAGCCCTCGGGACTCTAAATCAAACATGCACGCAAGTCTAAAAGCATCATACGGACTTGCTCGTGCGATAAAATCATGAAAATAACATGTAAAACTACGAATTAAACCTCAAAACTCATTATTTTCCTCAAGAACACTTATAGTTCATAACTTTTCAACCGGATGTCCGAATCACGTCAAACGAACTCCATTTTTCACCAAATTTCACAGGCAAGGCCTAAATATCATAAAAAATCTGTACCGGGCTCCGGAACCAAAATACGGGCCTGATACCAATGATTTTAAATATTAATTTTTTTCTTTATTTCATAAATATTGCAGCAAAATAATTTCTTTCAAAAATTGATTTCTAAGGCTTGGGACTTCGGAATTCATTTTCGGGAATACTCCCGGGTCTCATATTTTACTGCGGACCTCCCAGGATCGTCGAAACACAGATCCGAGTCCGTTTACTCAAAATGTTGACTCAAGTCAAAATATCCTCTCAACTATGAAAAAAACAAGAATATCGAAATATATATATTTATTTTGTAAACACAATGCCAAACCGCTCAACCATTTTTATATCACAAGGAAGCCAGCTCAAACAACCAATACTCTTTCCAAATAGTCACAAAAATATCTAACAACAATTCAACAAGGCCAAATAGTCATAGAAACAATAATGAACATATAACAATTAAGATAACGATCAAATAGGTGGGGAACGGGAAAGGGGATCATGTTTAACAACCAATTCGGGTGGTGCATAGGTACTCGTCACCTCACCTATACACCACACTCATGCATTTCACATAGCAGACAAGTGGGGAGTCATATTCCCTCAAGTCAAAGTTAGACCAAACACTTACCTCAAATCCGCAGGCCACTCACTGCTCAATTATTGCTTTTCCTTTTGAATTCACCTCTAACTTGATCGAATCTAATCAAAATTAACTTAATATCATTAACTAATGCTAATGGAACTAACTTTATTGAAAAATATAATTTTTCCTAAGTTTTCTAAAAAAAAGTGAAAATCCGACCTCGGGCCCGCTTGGTCTAAACTCGAGGTTCGGACCAAATTACGTTTACCCATTCACCCACGAACCCAAATATGCTATTAGTTTTGAAATCCGACCTTAATTTGGTATAAAAATTCGATTTTTACAAAACTCTCTAATTCTACCCAAACCCTCAATTTTTTACCATGAAAATTCTTTGTTTTTGCTTTAAAAGTAATGCAAAATAGTAAGGAATTGAAAGAACAAGGTTTGGAATTGATTACCTATGAATTGGGGATGAATATTGTTGAAGAAAACTCGTTTTTTGGCTGGAACCTCGAAAAATTGGAGAAGAAAGGGTTCTGCCCGATTTTAATTCAATTTTATATTAGCTGGGCTGGGGCCCTATGCGATCGCGGGTAATGGTATGTGATCGCATAGGGTGTAAGGGGAATTTGGGCAGTGCGTTCACATGGGGAGGGGTGAGATCGCACAGTGTATTGACCTCCCCTCCCCCAGGCCTGATTTAACTCAGTGCGGTCGCGTAGCTGCAGGTGCGTTCGCACAGTGGAGCCTGGGCGAAGCTATGCGATCGCACTCGTGGGATTGCGTTCACACAATGCAACCAACAGGGGCCTCAAATTTTACTCTATGCGATCACGGACCTTCCTATGCGATCGCATAGAACAAAATACCTGGTCACCAGAAAATTGAAAACCAACAGTTCATTTAAAGTGAAAAACACCCCGTGGCCTATCCGAAACTCACCCGAGCCCTCGGGGCTCTAAACAAATCATGCACGCAAGTCTAAAAGCATCATACGGACTTGCTCGTGCGATAAAATCATGCAAATAACATGTAAATCTATGAATTAAACCTCAAAACTCATCGTTTTCAACAAAAACTCTTAAAGTTCATAATTTCTCCACCGGATGTCCGAATCACATCAAACGAACTCCGTTTTTCACCAAATTTCGCAGTTAACCTTTAAATATCATAACAAAGTTGTACTGGGCTCCGGAACCAAAATACGGACCCGATACCAATGATTTTTAGCATTATTTCTTATCTTTAATTCATAAACATTTCAGCAAAACAATTTCTTTCAAAAATTGATTTCTAAGGCTTGGGACTTCGGAATTCATTTCCGGGCACACGCCCGAGTCCCATATTTCACTGCGGACCTCCCGAGATCATTGGAACACAGATTCGGGTCCGCTTACTCCAAATGTTGACCAAAGTCAACTTTTATCAAATTTAAATTCTAAAAAAATCACTATTTCTCATATTTTCACATAAAAGCTTTTCGGTTTCACACCCGGACTGCGCACGCAAATCGAGGTATTTAATTTTAGTCTTTTTATGGCTATTAAGTATAGAACAGAGTCTAATTTTATAAAATGACCCCTTGGTTCATCACAGGACGGGGCCTCAGGTGTGTTTCGGGGTGAATTCAAACCATTTTTTCTCTTTTTTGCTGCTGTTGTTTCTGGTGTATCTGGTAAGCTTCGCGATCGCGGTCCCTTGTGTGCGATCGCGAAGAAGGAAAATGGAGGGCTTCTGGATTGGCTTGTGTGTTCGCGGTGAAGGGAGTGCGAACGCGGTGGCTTGGGTTGTGATCTCTACGCGAACGCGGAGTAAGGTGTGCGAACGCGTAGAGGAAAGGGGAGATGAGGTCCTGGGGGCATTTGGCTTGTGCGAACGCGGAAGCTGACATGCGAACGCACATGAGGAATTCGAGAGGCAACATAGTTGGCCTATGCGATCGCGGAGCATGTTATGCGATCGCATAGGAGGGTCGCCTGGGCAGTGTGATATTTTAAACGGGAACTTGGCCATTTATTCTCATTTTTCTCTTGGTTGGGCGATTTGTGGAGAGCTTCAAGTAGGGGTTTTCGGCATCTATGTCAAGTTTTGGGGCGTTGTACATCCATTGGAGTCGTCGGAAGGGCTCGGAAGCCAGTTATGGAATTTCGGAGCGAGGTAAGTCTCCTTTCTAACCTTGTGAGGGGGAATTGTCCCCATATGTGAACTAAATTAATACATGCTACTATTTGCGGGGGATACGTACGCACGAGGTGACGGGAGTCCGTGCGTAGCTACTACTATGCTTATGTCCGGGTAGTCTAGGACTCACTAGCATGCCTTACGTGTTATACATGTGATCCTGCCAATAATATTAGACTGATAATGCTATTGAATTGGTAATTTATTTCCTAAGAAGGCTAGAGTGTACCTTTCTTAATCATTTAGAAAGAGAATTGATTTCTCCGTGGCTAATTGTGTTCCTGATAAGGTTATATTATTGAATATTATTAAACTTGGCAAATGAGTTTCAAAACAAAGATTTAAATGCTATTTTTCGTGATCTTTTAAGAAGAATTTTACTACTTTCCTGGGTAACTGCTTTCGTGATAAATGTGGACTTATTGTGTGAATGTGTGTATCTATGGGTGCCTGAGTCGCATGTATGATTCGCGAGCAGGATAACCCTGTATCTATGTATAACCGCGTCGCATGATCGATTCGTGAGCGAGGCAGATAGATGCATCTATGGTTCGAGTCGTTCGACCCTCGGCAGTGCACATTTTATTATTGTTGGTCCGCGCCGTTCGACCCTCGGCATTTTCCTGCGCATGAAAAATGCTGCGTATTTCCTGTAATTATTACTATTTATTGGCCTAAGGAGTTATAAATTGACAGCTAAAATGAAGGAGAATTAATGTGTTAAATGTGAAAGAAGTTGATATTTCTTATCCCTGATTATTACTAAATTGCCTATGATACTCATGCTTAGCACCTCACTTGATTATATTTAACTGACTTATAGCAAGTGTCTAATTCGACCTCTCGTCACTACCTCTCAGAGGTTAGGCGGGATACTTACTGAGTACACGTTGTTTTCGTACTCATGCTACACTTGCTGTGCATTTTTATTGCACATGTACTTTCATAGCGATGTGGATGGTTTAGAGACTTAGGCGGACTGCATCATCCGGAGGCGATCCGCAACTGACAGAGTCTCCCTCGTATTGTATTCATTTTATTTTAACCTTCCCCTGTCCAATTGTATTTCGGACAAGCTTTGTAGTATTTGTAAAATTCTTAGAAATTACTCATGTACTTGTGTCACCGGGTTCTGGGATGTGTTTGGGATCTAATTTAATAAATGGAAGGGTTCACCTGTCGCGTTTATTTAATAAATTTTTATTCACTCATTGGGTTGTAAGTGAAAGGTAACGATTTCGAAAATGTTAAAACAGGAATTTATTTCAACTAATTAATGATTGGCTTGCCTGACGGTGGTGTCCGGTGCCATTACGACCTTGATAGATTTTGGGTCGTGACAATGACATTCAATAAAAGTCAAGGACATCCATTGTCTCATGTGGGATTATATTTGAAGAAACTAGTGTTTACACACGGACATCTATATGTTGCTCTTTCCCGGGTTACAACTAGAAAATGATTAAAAGTTTTAGTTTATGATGACGATGGACAAATAAGTAATGAAGCTACAAATGTAGTATATAAAGAAGTTTTCCAAAATTTAATCTGAATTGTAGAGGTGGTACGCTTCTTCTGTTTAATTTTAAACTATTTAATTACTAAGATTTTTATTTTTTGATGATAATGTCTTTTGTATGCATTGTTTTATTTAGCATGTTGAAAGAAACCACGATCCGCTTGTGATGTTGGAAAGAGAACTACTTCATCTACATTATGTACATAAATAAGGTTAGTATTATTTATAGATTTATATAGATATGCTTTGGAAGTAAGTTCTGAATTTATGGTATTAAGGTTTTTACAGCTTTGCGTGTCCTGACTAAAAAATTCAATTCTCTCTGCAGACACATCAAAACCACGTTCCGCTTATTCCGTTAGAAAGAAGACTGCCGCAGCAACAATATCTACAAAAATTAGGTCCAAATTCTTTGTATATTTATACAGATATTCTTTTCAACTTAGTTATGAAGTTCTGTCGTTTTGTTTTTCACAGCTTTGCACGCGTTGAATTTTTTTTCCAGATCTCACTACTGTCATGTCGAAAACGCGAACCGTTTGTACCCTTAAATAAATTACTTTTGGAACTACATAATATACGAAATTTAGGTCCAGATTATTCGTATATTTGTACAGATACGCTTTTGAATTCAATTGTAAATTTCAGGTTTTCTGCTTTTCACAGCTTTACGCGTCCAAACTAAAAAAAAATTCTCTCTGCAGACACGTTGAAACCATGATCTGCTTATGCCATTGGAAAGACGACTTCTGGGGATACTATAAATAGAAAGTTCAAGTCTAGATTCTTTGTAAGTTTATACATATACTCTTTGAAACTTAGTTATGAAGTTCTGTCGTTTTGCTTTTCACAGCTTTGCACGCGTTGAAAAAAAATTTATATCTCACTAGTGTCATGTCGAAAACGTGAACCGTTTGTGCCCTTAAATAAATTACTTCTGGAACTACATAATATACAAAATTTAGGTCCAGATCCTTCGTATATTTGTACAGATACGCTTTTGAATTCAATTGTAAATTTCAGGTTTTCTGCTTTACACAGATTTGCGCGTCCAAACTAAAAAAATTATATCTCTCTACAGACACGTTGAAACCAGGATCCGCTTGTGCCAATGGAAAAACGACTTATGGAGCTACTATAAATACAAAGTTCAAGTCCAGATTCTTTGTAAGTTTATATAGATACTCTTTTAAACTTAGTTATGAAGTTCTGTCGTTTTGATTTTCACAGCTTTGCACGCGTTGATTTTTTTCTTCATATATCACTACTGTCATGTCGAAAACGCGAACCGTTTGTGCCCTTAAATAAATTACTTCTGGAACTACATAATATACGAAAGTTAGGTCCAGATTATTCATATATTTGTACAATTATGCTTTTGAATTCAATTGTAAATTTCAACTTTTCTGCTTTTCATAGCTTTGCGCGTCCAGACTAGAAAAATTATATCTCTCTGCAGACACGTTTAAACTAGGATCCGCTTGTTCCGTTGGAAAGACGACTTCTGGAGCTACTATAAATACAAAATTCAAGTCCAGATTCTTCGTATATGTACAAATATGCTTTTGAATTCAGTTAAAATTTCAGGTATTCTGCTTTTTACAGCTTTGTGCGTCCTGAATAAAATCTTTATATCTCTCTGCAGGAACGCTGAAGCCACGATTCACTTTTGCCGTTGGAAAGATGACTTCTGCTGCTACAATATATACAAAATTCAAATCCAGATTATTTGTAAATTTATACATATTCTTTTGAACTTAGTTATTAATTTTTGGCTTTTTACAGCTCTAACAAAAAAATATTTTTCTCTTTATAGGAATACCAAAATCACGATCCACTTGTGCCGTTAAAAAGGGGACTTATGGAACTACAAAATATCAGGTTTTACATTCCTTATAAATATATACAAATATTCATTTTAACTCAGTTCTAAATTTCTATCGTTGATGGTTCTATTTCCTTTCCTCTTCCGAGTGGTTAAGAAACTATTGTAATTGGTCGCACTGTTAATTACAAAGTAACAAATTTAATATGTCGGAAGGTAACAAATGGCATTCGGAACGTAAGAACGTCACTGTTCCATTTAATTCTTACTATTCTTCTCACTCTTGCTATAATTACTTTATAAAATACTATTTAACCAATACAAAAAAATTTGGCTTAACATTCATCTCAATAATTCGAATAGACATGTGAACTACTACTCGGTCGAATCAATAAGTTGAAGAATATAAGAACTGATTAGCTTCCTCAACAATGTTGTCGTCAATTTTCAGTCCGAAGATTCAAATGCTCATGCTTCTAATTCGTCTATCGAGGACTTGACAAAAGTTCTTTTGCGTGAAGACCAAGGTTTGTATGAATGTTATGTTATTCAACCAGTAGGTTCAAATACTACTATATTAAAACTTGAGTTTTCTGATATATTGGAAGATACAATTTCAAAAATCCCCGTAGATTTCATGATTCTTCTTCTACTTGATAGATTTGCGGAGACGTAAATATTGAAGGATCTCCATTGCCAGCTAAAGAACGATCCCAAAAAGGCGTGAAGTCAGTGTTAGTGAGAAAGAGAAAGACGATTTTCTGCAAGTAATGTTTATGTCAACGATGGTAATGTTTAAACAAGAATTTTTCACTCTGCTTCAGTAAGGTCAATTTTGTGAACCTGTTTTCCTTTTTTTAAAGTCTTAATATGACTGTTCAGGCCACAACGTCGAGAGGGTTCTTAGATATATGATTAGAAGATATTCTTTTTCTTAAGAAAAAAATATAGTTAATATGATGATTTCATAATGATGAAGACGGATATGACTGACCGCAAAATATTAATAGATAAGTAATTTAAAGTAATACATTCACAGTTTAATCCAAATACTATAGAAAGGAGGAAACTTAACGAGAATTAATTTTTAAAGCCTGATAAAAGACTAAAATTTATAAATGAGGATGCTAGATTTATAACGAGTTAGTACGCGTTTGGCCATCCTATTTTTGTCTTGCCAAGTTGTTTTTACTTCTCATTTTGTTAAGTTTGAAATCTGCATGCTTTCTTCTTCGTATAATTTGTTTAATTCAATATGTATGTATTTAATGTTTGGTTGCCTAAGAAAATCATACATCTCCACTGTAATGTCGAAACCGTGATCCACTTAAGCCGTTAAAATAATAGCTTCTTGAAGTACTTTATATATAATAATCAGGTCCAGATTTTTTGTAGATATACATATAATCTTTTCAACACAGTTATGAATTTCTGCCATTTTGCTTTTCACAGCTTTGCACATGTTGGAAAAAAATCCATATCTCACGATTGTCATGTCGAAAACGCGATCTGCTTGTGTCCTTAATAAAAGGACTTCTGGAAGTACATAATATACAAAAATCAGGTGCAGTTTCTTCGTACATTTGTACATATATGCTTTTGAATGCAATTATAAATTTCTAGTGTTTTGCTTTTCACAGCTTTGCGCGTCCAGACTAAAAATATTATATCTCTCTGCAGATACGTTGAAACCACGATCCGCTTGTGCAGTTGCAAAGACGACTTCTGGAGCTACTATAAATACAAAATTCACGTCCAGATTCTCTGTAAGTTTATACAGATACTCTTTTAAACTTAGTTATGAAATTCTGTCGTTTTGCTTTTCACAACTTTGCACGCGCTGACTGAAAGTATTTTATCTCTGTATAGGCACGTCAAAATCATGATCCGCTTGTGCCGTTACAAAGAGGAATTTTGGAACTACATTATATACAAAAATTAGGTCCATGTTCTTCGTATATTGTACAAATATTCTTTAGAATTCAGTTAAAATTTCATGTATTCTGCTTTTTACAGCTTTGTGCGGCCTGACAAAAAAAACTATCTCTCTCTGCAGGCACGCTGAAACCACGATCCGCTTGTGCCGTTTGAAAGATGACTTCTGCTACTACAATATATGCACAATTCAAATCCATATTCTTTGTAAATTTATACAGATATTCTTTTGAACTTAGTCATGAATTTCTGTTATTTTGGCTTTTTACGGCTCTGCCCACTCTGACAAACATTTATTTATCTCTTTATAGGAATGCTGAAATCACGATCAACTTGCGTTGTTACAAATGGGACTTCTGGAACAACAAAATATCAGGTTTTATATTCTTTGTAAATATATTCGTATATTCCTTTTAACTCAATTCAAAATTTCTATCATTTATGGTTCTATTTATTTTCCTCTTCTGAGTGGTTAAGAAACTTGTGTAATAGGTCGCACTATGACCTGTTAAATTTACTGTTGGTGATTCCACAATAGCCTAAATAGTTATATTTTTTTTTTATTTGCTATTTTTGTTGTTGGCATTGATGAACCAACTTGGAAAATACTTCCTTAGATGATTCCTGAAACATTTGTAGGTATTGTTCACATACAGGAAGAGATGGATAGAAACAAATCTGCAATGTTGAATAAAATACAATGTGCGGATACGAATACTAGATTGGTAATGCTTAAAGTGATCCTTTTTAATTATACTATATTACTATATTGCAAATTCATGTTACTATGATATTTACTAATGAATTTTTGGAATAATGCGACACTATCCTTCATGGTAATAACTCCCTCATCGCTCATGTATATACTAGGAATTTCATATATCTGAAAGTCGGATTTCGTGTGGTTGTTCATTTCTTTTGTTGATGTTGTTGGTTAACTTTATTGCCAAAATATTACATAAATGTATTAATTAGGTGAGGCAGTTGCGAAAGTAAATTCTATGAAATCTACCATTATGTTCGAACACTTATATTTTATTATCATATCATGTTCAGTCATAACAGTTCACATGTAGGAAAACTTCTACATTTGTATGTGCCTAAAGTCTAAAACGATTTCGACAACCTTTGTAAAGTAGGTTTTGAAAGGAAAGACTTTATTATTTCAATATGTTGTTTCTAGAGTAAAATTAGTGCAAATATTGATCTGCATTCATCTTTATAAAATTAATTCTTAAATCAGTACTTAGTTAACTCTTTCAGTAAACAGGTCAAAGTAACTTTAACGAATGAATTAAGAAAGATGAATATTTGTTAGAACATGTCTTATCTCACACTTAGATGTTATTATGCTTATTGAACTTACTACAAAAGTAATAATAGCATGAGAGTTCCCTAAAACTAAAGTAAGAATATTTATTTTTTTAGTATATTTTCTTATATTGATTTTGAAGTTTTCTTATACAAATTTCGTCCAATAATCTACATTCAGAAATATGTCAACCGAGTCAGATTCTGCGCAAAAATTGCTACATGATGTTAGGTTATATAAAGAAAGGGTGGTTGATGCTCAAAATACAAGCTATTTATACTCCACGAGTAGAAGCAATTAGTGCGTAATTTTTGCTGAAGTTACTGGTAATAATTCCACATTTACATAAATAATCACATTTTCTTATTACACTCTCCCTTCATTGCCTAAAGAATTAAGTTTTTTACTAATTGTTATTGTTAGGAAGCTAAAAAAAATTGTTATCATTTCAGCCGACCGTTGTTTAGTCATGCGGGTTGGCACTTTATGGGTTGAGGCATATCCTTTTAAATACCAAAAAAACTATTCAAGTGAGTTTTTTTATATGTTCATATATCCTAAGCACTTTACAGGATGTTTCTTTTAATTTGACTTTGATGTTTCTCTTTGCAGCGAATAATGGCGATACAGTTGATTTGATTTAAGCGCGTGTTTCATATTTCTGCCATTACCACCTCTTTTTATGACTTGTGCTCTTATAATCCATTAAAAATTTATGTGAAGTTGAACTAGTTACTTCATTTCAGTTCTCTATATGATGTCTTTAACTTGACAATGCATCCTTCATGAATACTCAACATTCCCTTCTGTAATGTAAGTTTCTGCAGTTAATTGAGAGAAACATATATCATTGAATAACTGATACTAATGCAATATAAAACAGAATATCAGTTTTCATGATAGTTAATTGAAGTTTGCAATAAAACGAGGTCATCCCTAACTTTTATTCATGAATTATCGTCTGATAAATATGTGAAAATTATATAAAATAATATAATTTTTTATAAGACTTCAGTTTTGTCCATCATGTAGAATACAAGCTAGAGACAACACCAAAATGTTGATATTGCACGATTGCACGCATGGGTACCTTGTGCAATTCAGCTGTATTTCACCTTTATAATAATGGGATTGCTAATTAACTAATCGCCTAATTTATGTTGCAGTTTGTCTACTTTAAAATCTTTAAAGGTCTCATCAAACAGTCTTAATTCTCATCAAATAATCTTAAACATGCGCTATTTGTTGCCTTTGGCGAATAGTGCTAAGACATGTAGCCAATAATCTAAGTTTTCCTTAATAGCTGTTTATTAAAATGGGTAAGTGTGTTTACGCATGAATTCAATTTATTAATATTTACTGTATTACATGTTTAAAAAATAATAGCATTGGCATGCTTCTTTGTATACTGTATTTTTCATATAACATTTTCTTATAAAAGATTATATGCGCAGGTACGGATACTAGTTTAATTAATAAGTGAATAATTAAAATGAGTTGACATCCTGCTTAATACTTGCCACATTGTTCCCGGCATAGTTACAGATCTTTAACACGTGTTGTTAAACACATGGCTAGTTCAAGCTTCCTTTCTTCCTAGTCTTCTTTCCCATTTGGTAGCAACGCCTCACGCATTTTCACTTCTCTACCTTCCCCTTTTCCCATTCTTTAATTCTAAAAAAACCCACAGATCTAACCAATAATCAGATCCTAAAGCTATGTCTCCACATCCATTGAAAGCAGTAACATTGACTCACGTTAGATACCAAAAGGGAGATCAATTAGGCCATTTCTTAGCATGGGTTTCATTGGTTCCTGTTTTCATCAGCCTTGGCGGTTTTATTTCTCATTTCATTTTCCGTCGAGAACTTCAGGGCATGTTCTTCGCAATTGGGCTTTTAATTTCCCAATTCATTAACGAAATCATTAAAAAATCATTCCAACAGGCCCGACCCGAAACTTGTGCTCTTCTTGAAGTTTGTGATTCTCATGGCTGGCCTTCTAGTCATTCTCAGTACATGTTCTTTTTCGCTGTGTATTTTACTCTTTTGACTTATAGAAAATTGGGACTTATTTGTAGAAATCAATTATGGGTTGTGCTTCTTTTGGTTTGGCCTATGGCGGTTTTGACTTTGTACTCTAGAGTCTATTTGGGTTATCATACGGTCGCACAGGTACAATTTTTAAAATTAAGTTATATATACTGTCACTGTGTATAAATTTATATTAGCAGTTCACATTTACCTGTTGTAGCTGGTACCGCGCCTTATTTTTTTCGAAACTCCTTTTTAAGTTATTACAAACCTCACTTTTTCTATGGAAGCTTACCTGTAAATATTTTTTAGGTGACATGATAGTATAATAAAATTTTCTGTACTATCAGTGTGTATGAAAGGGGAGCCCTGGTGTAACTAGTAAAGTTGTTGCCATGTGATCAGAGGTCACGGGTTCGAGCCGTGAAAATAACCTCTTGCAGAAATACAGGTAAGGCTACGTAGCCGTGGAAATAACCTCTTGCAGAAATGCAGAGTAAGGCTGCGTACGGTAGACCCTTGTGGTCCGGCGCCTTCCGTGGATCCCCGCGTATAGCGGGAGCTTAGTGCACCGGGCTGTCCTTTTCTATACTAACAGTGTATATAACTTAAACACTATTTTTTTATTCAAAACTCGGCTCTTTTTTGGAGCCGAAGGTCTATTGGAAACAACCTCTCTACCTTCTAGGTAGGGGTATGGTCTGCGTACACACTACTCCCCCAGACCCTACTCGTAAGACTATTCTGGGTTTGTTTTTTGTTAGACCCTTGTGGTCCGGCCCTTCCGTGGACCCTGTGTATAGCGGGAGCTTAGTGCACTGGCTGTCTTTTTCTATACTAGCAGTGTATATAACTTAAACCTATTTTTTATTTCAAAACTCGGCTCTTTCTTGAGCCGAAAGTCTATCGGAAACAACCTCTCTACCTTCTAGGTAAGGGTAGGGTATGCATACACACTACCCTCCCCAGATCCTACTTGTAAGACTATTCTGGGTTTGTTTTTTGTTGTTGTCGGCAGATAATAGATATGCCCCTCAACCCTTATCTACTTAAATACTAGGCCTTTGTATGTTATGGGGTTCGAACCTGAGATGTGCGCCTAACCCATACATCATATGCTGAGCTCTTATCACTAGGCTTTTGGTGCAGGTATTTGCTGGAGCTAGTTTAGGAGCAGTGCTTGGTGGGGGTTGGTTTTGGATTGTTAACAATGTGCTCAGTGGGTTTTTTCCTATTATTGAAGAGAGTGCTTTTGGGAGGTTCTTTTATGTCAAGGACACTTCTCATCTTCCTAATGTGTTGAAATTTGAGTACGAGAATGCACGTGCTGCGAGGAAACACGTGTCCTACAAGCGCGCCGATTGATTACTCCTCTATTGGTAAGCATCACTTAGTTATTTTTTACTTTTGTGCATTAACTACTAGTACAATGTGTTATTTACAGTTGTTGTTTATATGTTTGATGATAGGACTTAATGCAACTTAATTGATCAGTTTGATGATATATCTTTCTACTTTATTCATCATGATGGTTGCTTTATTACTATTTTCTCTATATGTTAGTCTATGGATGAAAAAATTCTAGGTGATTTCTTTCCATCTGCCTAAGCCTGGGTTATCTTGGGTTATCTGGTACCTGTATTGTTGGGAGATAACATGTACCCGGTGAAAAAGTCGAGGTGTATGCAATATGGCCCGGACACCACCATCATGAAAAAAAGAAGATGTTAGTCTATGGATGAAAAGGGCAAAATAATGGAACTTTATGGTTAACCAGAATGTAGTAGAAGTACCTTATTAATCATATTCATTGGGACTTTATTACTATCTTGAATCATAAAAGGGTATTATGGGTAGGTTCAAAAATGATTGAATGAAAGGCAATCTTGCCTTCTGATGTATTGTTGGTAGTCTCTTATGTTTGATACTAGTCCACGGTGTTCTAAAACTTCTAAGGGGTCGTTTGGTATGAGTTATAAGAAGGTATAAGGGTGGTATAAAAATTTAATACCACCTTAATACCCTGTTTGGTTAACAAACCAAGTATAAGTTATCCTGGTGTTAATTTTAACATTGGGATAACTTATACCTTATAAAAGGTGGGGTAATTAGCACCGGTATGACTTATACCTTCTTCTTAGAAATTATGCAAATGTCATTCTTAATACAACAATACCAAACAATGAATAAACAATAATCCCAGCATAACTTATCCCAATATAACTTATACCGGTATAGATCGTATTCCAACCAAATGACCCCTAACTAATCATTTGGTTAAGAAATTGGCTTTAAAGCTGTAAGAAGTATGAAATAGAAGGAAATTTGATAAAGATAGCAAAGTGAAGACGCGAGAAAATGTAGAGAGTAACCGCCATGATGAAATTGCTTGAAAGCAAGAAAAGTTATTTATTATGAATAAGGAGCTGGAAACAGAGGCAGAAGGCCTATCAGAGATTATTTTAACTAATCTCTAGTGTTGTGTGATTAGGCCTATTATGCTGTCAGGTTCACTTATATAAAACCAAGTCCATAGAAATATAGATTATAGAATTGAACAACAAAACACAGCCTCATTCTGCCTCCACTGTTCACCTAACTTGAATAGAACATTTAGAAAGCACAAACAATTAAAGATGATATGACATGAAAACATAGCAATAAAGCATAAAAAATCATAATTGACACCATGAACACATCAAGTTTCAGCTTCTATGGGTGCTCTTTCCTCAAGGACTTATTCAACTATGAGCATCTTCTTTGAGTCGTGGTGCAATAAAAGATGGACTAGTCTATATTAGTAAAAAGGAGAAAAAAATGAAGCACTAATAGTGGTAATATGTTTTGGTGTTATGGAACCATTTGATCGTTCTTGCATTTGAAATCACGGATATAGCTGCTTGTATTTATTAGAAATGCATCTGGAGAAAAACAAAGAAGATTGGTACTGTACTCTAGTAATTGAGCATGTTTAAAGTACTGAGATATATTAGATGAGCAAAACAACAGATATTCTTGTTCTAATATTAAAACACAGTAGCTGAGCAACTTAAGATTTTGTTTAGTACTGATGTTCATGTTAGCACAATGTATACATGTGCATATATTTGTTTTTTAACCGTAAATGCAAGTGACAACTTTGTGATCCTCTGCACACTAGTTTGGGATTGAGGCATAGTTGATTGGTTGGCTGATTGTTTGATTGATTGATCTTTTCTCTGTGTTTAATTGAAAGGGTTTACTTTACCAAATAATTAGAATGAAAAATTATGGACATATTGGAAAGTCCTTCATCAGAACTTCTCCACGGTACATAGCTAAGAGAAAAGAAGATATGTTTGCTAGAGGCCTTTTGAGGACAATTTGTCAAGCGAAACCAATCTTTAGCACTCAAAGCTTCCTGCAGGAACTCTGTCGGAAGCTTACCTGTACACCTAGTTAATTTACCTAAAATGAGTCCAAAAGATCTTCCGGGAAAACGTTTTAAGTAGCTCTTCTATAAATATTCTACGTGGAGGTTCCAAACAAACTAGCAAAGACTTGGTTTTGTTTGAGACTAACTTTTCTCTTCGATCTTTTAGAGAAGTCGTTTGGAAGAAATCCATTTCCGGAAGCAGTTTACAAAGAGAAGATCTGTATGGTAGGAATGATTTCGATGCGCTTCTAGGTGAAATTGTCTATAAGAAGGCAGCTTTTCTGTTGTGGAATTTATCCCAAAAAAGACTGTCTTTTTGGAGATTTCCTTTTATGAATAAATTGTGGTTTACACATCCCTCTAATTCTCATTCCAATAAGAATCTAGGATTGGGGTGGAGAGGAAATATTATCTTCGATTTGGTCGCACAAGATAATGATCCTTCCAGATTATAATATGACCTTTAGAGAAAAGTTCCACTTAGGGCGGAGGGGTATATGCAATCTTGATTATATAAAAATATGTCCTCTTATACCTTCCCTCTAAGTCTTCCCCCTTACCCCGGCCCAAAAGGGGAAAAAAGAAAACCTAGGTCCCAACCTTTTGAAGGAAGTATTGGTGTAAACAAGCAACAGAAGCACGTAGAATTTAAAAAAATTCACTAGACAACATCTCATGAAAGGATTGTGCTCATGACAACAACAACAACAACAAACCCAGTAGTTTTTCAGAAGTGGGGATGGGGAAGGGTAAGATGTACGCAACCTTATCCCTAACCCTACCCCCGGAAGGGCAAAGAGACTGTTTTCGATAGACCCTCGGCTAGAGAACGACTGAAAAAGAAAAGGTAATTTCAACAAGTAGGAATAACATCAAGATGAAATAAGATCAAATCCTAGAATGCAGTCAAACTCTAGGTAGTAATAGCCATCTATGAATAAAAGATATTATATTAACACTAATGGTAGTGAACTGAGTAAGACAGAGAAATCCTCGACCACCTACGAACCTTCTACCCTATTCTTCGACCTCCACACCCTCCTGTCTAGGGCCATGTCCTCAGTCAGCTCCAGTTGCGCTATGTCCCGCCTATCCAGTTGCGCTACGTCCCGCCTAATAACCTCTCCCCATGACTTCTTATGCCTACCTCTACCCTTCCTGCTGCCTACCGAGGCTAACAGCTCGCACCTTTTGACTGGGGCTTCTATACTTCTCCTCTTAACATGCCCGAACCATCTCAACCTTGCCTCCCGCATCTTATCCTCCGCAGGGGCCACTCCCACCTTTTCCCGAATAATTTTATTCCTAATCTTATCCAACGGGGTATGCCCACACATCCACCTCAAGATCCTCATCTCAACTACTTTTAGCTTCTGGGTATGAAGAGTTCTTGACAGGCCAACACTCTGCTCCATATAACATAGTCGGTCTAACTACAACCTTGTAAAACTTACCTGTAAGTCTCAATGGCACATTCTTATCACACAAGACACTGGAAGGGAGCCTCCACTTCGTCCATCCTGCTCTGATTCGATGCGTGACATCTTCATCAATCTCCCCATTACCTTGTATTTTTTTTGATAAGGTAAATTGTATTAATCACAGGGAGAGAACTCCCGTATACAGGAAGTATACCAAAAAGTAGAGAATTTACATCAGAACATGATTCTCTACAAAAGAAGCCCAATCTTCTATCCCATTACCTTGTATTTTTTTTGATAAGGTAAATTGTATTAATCACAGGGAGAGAACTCCCGTATACAGGAAGTATACCAAAAAGTAGAGAATTTACATCAGAACATGATTCTCTACAAAAGAAGCCCAATCTTCTATCCCATTACCTTGTATTATAGATCCAAGATACTTGAAACTACCTCTTTTGGGGATGACTTGCGTATCAAGCCTCACCGTCATATCCCCTTCCTGGGTACAAACTTGCACTCCATGTATTCCGTCTTGATCCTGCTCAACTTGAAACACTTAGACTCTAGGGTATGCCTCCAAACCTCCAGCCTCTCGTTAATACCACCCCGCGTCTCGTTAATTAAAACTATGTCATAAGCAAATAACATACACCATGGCACCTCACCTAGAATGTGTCTCGTCAATGCGTCCATCCCCAAGGAAAATATGAATGGACTAAGAGCTGATCCCTGGTGCAACCCCATCATAACCGGAAAGTGTTCTGAGTCTCCTCCCGCTACCCTAACCCGAGTCTTAGCTTCATCATAGATGTCCTTAATCACCCTAATGTAGGCTACTGGAAACCCTTTAGCCTCTAAGCATCGCCAGAGCACCTCTCTCGAGACTTTGTCATATGCTTTCTCTAGGTCAATGGACACCATGTGCAAGTCCTTCTTCATCTCCCTATACTGCTCCACCAATCTCCTCACAATGTGAATGGCTTCTATAGTCGAATGCCATGACATGAAACCTAACTGGTTCCCAGAAATGGACACACTGGTCCTCACCCTCACTTCAACGACCCTCTCCCAAACTTTCATAGTATGGCTTAGCAGCTTAATCCCCCTATAATTATTGCAACTTTGGATATAGTGCCCTTGTTTTTATACAGAGGAAACGTCGTACTCCACCTCCATTCATCGGACATCTTCTTCGTCCTAAAAATGACGTTGAACAACTTAGCGAGCCACTCCAAATCTGTCCTACCCGCATTCTTCCAAAATTCCACAAATATTTCATCTGGCTCGATAGCTTTACTCCTATGCATCTTATGTATAGCCCTCTTGACCTCCTCTACTCTTATGTGCCTACAATACCCGAAATCCCGGGGCATCTCTGAGTGCTCCAAGTCGCCCAACACAATGTCCCTATCACCCTCTTCATTCAGGAGTTTATGGAAATATGTCTACCATCTTCGTCTTATCTGAGCCTCTTCCATCCAAACTCTACCTTCCTCATCTTTTATACACTTAACTTGATCCAGATCACGAGCCTTCTTATCTCTCACTTGTGTTGCTCGGACTCTCCGAAATTGTGGCCGGATACGTGTCGGATCCTCCAAAAGTAGTGTTTTTTTGAAGGATCCGACACGGGTGCGACTACATTTTAGAGAGCCCGCGCAACATAGTCTCTCACATAGCCTGTATAGCTTCTTGTCCTCGCCTTTAGCCCCAAGCTCTTCATACAAACGCCCAAACGCCGCAGCCTTAGCCGTAGTAACCGCTAACTTAGCCTCCTTCTTAGCCCTCCTATACCACTCCATGTTCATCCTCTTCGCTGCCTCGTCCATGCTCTCTATAAGCGTCAAGTATGTCGCTTGCTTGGCTTCCACTTTCTCTTATACCTCCTTACTCCACCACCCGTCACCTTTATGGCTGACAGAGAAACCCTTTGAGACCCCTAACACTTCTCTCACAACTACTTTAATATACTCTACTGTCATGGTCCACATACAACTCGCGTTCCCACTGCTCTTCCTGGCTCCCATAGCCAACGACTTCCCCCCCCCCCCCCCC
>ML246095.1:58801-73388 GCA_005239495.1 Nicotiana undulata | reverse complement strand
CCCCTGCCTGGGCCCCAAAGGCAACGGCTTCCCCCCCCCCCCCCACTTCTGCGCTTTGTCACTAGTCAAAGCACCCTACCTGAGCCTGGGTTGACCATACATAACGCTCTTCCTCCTCTTCCTCACGATCTCTAAGTCCATCACCAATAATCTATGCTGAGTCGTGAGATTCTCGCTTGGTATAACCTTGCTATCCATGATAATCAATTTGAGTCTTGGCCAACGAACTCCGGAATGTAGCCAAATGCTCCTCCCTTTTCGGAGAACACGAGTTGGCAATCACCAAATCAAAGGCTAAAAGCACAGTCCAACAATGAAGTACCTCCTCCGTTCCTAACTATAAAGCCGAAGCCGCCATGCACACTGTCATACAACCCCCCCCCCCCCCCCCCCCCCCCCGATGTCGCTCCAATGTGACAATTGAAGTCACCTCCTCTATGAATAACTTCTCGGTGAGCGGAATGCCATGTACCAACCCGTCAAATTCTTCCTAGAAGCGCCTCTTAATCTCCTCGTCCAAACCCACTTGAGGCATGTAAGCACTAATCACATTTAAAGTAGACCCTCCCATAGCCAGTTTAATAGCCATCAGCCTGTCGTTCACCCTCCTGACTTCTACCACTAGCTCCCTAAGATCCCTTTCAACCAAGATACATACCCCATTCTTACCGCTTTCGCGTCCCGAGACCCACAATTTAAACCTATGTTGCGCGGACTCTCCAAAATATTGCCGCACCCGTGTCGGATCCTCCAAAAATACACTAATTTTGAAGGATCTGACACGCACCCGGCGACATTTTCGGAGAGTCCGAGCAACATAGATTTAAACCCATCAGCATCTCGAGCTTTCAACCCCATCTAGTCTCCTGGACACAAGCTATGTTGATCTTCTTCTTCTCGAGAATTTTCGCCAATTCTATAGACTTCCACGTCAAAGTTCCTATGTTTTTGGACCCCATTCTTAGCCTAGACACTCCCTTGCCCCCCTCCAACCCGAGGACATGACCTTATTCCACCATCACTCACCAGCCACTATAATCTACAGAAAATTACGCTAGAACTGTCGCTAAAACAGACAAAGGATTCAACTAAAGGAGGCAGGTCTAACACTTACAACTCTAACCATTGGAAATGCGTACAGATAAGTCAAACAGACAACCAAGAATTAAACTAGTGATAACAATGGATATCTAAAAGAAGGCCAACAGAACAGCTACGAAGAAATCAAATTTCAGTCTAGAAATCCCTAAACAGTTACTAGCAAGAAAAATATCCAGGCAAATGCACTAAAATAATTATAGGCAATCAAGAATTAGGCTTAAACTAACGCAAACTAATTGGATACTAGCAAGGGAGACAGAGATATCAAACAAAGAACAGGAGGTACCAACTCCCGATAGTGCGAAACCTGGGTGAATCGTCGTAAATGTCAAGGCCGGGCTGCCATAGTAACCTTAGTCAATTTCCCGCTGCCTCCAACCGATTTTGACGTCCGCCGCACGCTCTGGTCCAGTAATGAATGCCTGCAAAACCAGAAGGGGGGGACCAAAGGGGGGAGAAAAAGGGGAGGAAGAACAGAGGTATGCGGAAAAAACCCAAATAGCAATTCACTAAAAAGATTGCAAAAAATTGAAGAAATGACAGAAAATATTTTCCTCACAATTCCACCCCAAAATCACCACAAATCCTCACCAAACATATTCTCATTGTGCTCATGAGAATATGCAAATTAGGGAGTTAAAATAACGCACATAACTTTCTGTTGCTCCTTAAACTCTTTGATGTATACATTTTCTGTCTCTGAGGAGTCTAAGTGTACTCCCTCTCAAGCTAAATCCACCAAGAAGCAATGTATATTTTGAGCATTTAAGATGGAAGAAGCAAATGCGTTTAGAGAGAATAACTAGTCTGGTATCAAATACAACTATGACTCTTGTTGTATTACTTAATTAGTCCTCATATAGAACTAAATGCATCATGTATAAAGAGATAAGGGTTTAGTCGGTAAAACACAACTATTCCTTGATATTATTGTACATAGTAGTGCTTAAGAGAAAATGCTTTCTTTTTCTTTGTCTTTAAGGTATATGCTAGTGGTTCTTGCTTCCAAGACCCATCTAGATAGGATTTCAATGCATACTTCAATAATTTGCAAAATCTCCTTCTTATCAAGAAATAAACTTACCTCATTTGGGATGTAAGACGTGAGGGATTGGATTTCACAACAATATATCGTGGAAGGTTTTGATATCTCCACCGTATCCTAGTGCATTTGGGGATCTTGAGTCTCTTGACCTGTTGCTATCTGGTCATCTAGATCTATTGATTGATGCGATGAGAAAAAACGATTCCTATCGTGTGTTAATTAGTTAAATGTGAATTAATTAAGCAAAATAACCAATTCCATCAATGAGTTAGCAAATTAGTTTTATTGAGCTATCAGTTAAATGTTGATCGGGTAGCTGTCATGGCTGCTTTGACGAGGACCTCAAAGGACCACACTGTAATTTATAATAGTTGGGTATTGCTTAAACAGACTTATAAAATCTTGGAAAATAATTTACGGTGTTAATGCCTTTTCATTATCTTCTATACACTTGATAGATAATTGGGAATTGAAATTAAAGGACTGTTGAGCTCTGAAATTTTTCAAAAACCTTCATGGGCTACTATTAGTGTAACTTCATAATGGGTTGATGACTATTTGGAATAGAAGTAATGATCCATTAGGGAATCACTACAAACAAAAGAAGCATATTAGCACTTTACTCCTTGTATGAAAGAGCTTTTATGCAACTTATTAAAGTATGCATTGGAAGCTCTGTCATGGCGGGTCTTGCGTGGAAGCACAAAAGGGCAGCCCGGTGCACTAAGTTCCCGCTATGCGCGTCCGGGGAAAGGCCGGCCTTGCGTGGAAGCACCACTAGCTTATATCTTGAAGTCATAGAATGCCCGTTTTTTTAAAGAAAACATACTTTTTGAGCATTATCATGTGTAACACTGTTGAGGAATAATTTTGTTCTCAAAGATTAGGACCCTTATCTTATGCATTCAGCTCTGGGTAAACCTAGTCGAGAAATACTACTAGAGAGTCAACTTGTACCATCTTTCTTAATGTAGACAAAGACAAGTGAGATGGAAGAAGGTAAATTTTTTTTGAATTTTAGGTAAACTAAGATGTCATAATCATATATATAGTTTTCAAGAGAATTGATAACAGGACAAGCTGTGTATAATCATGGAAGTTTAAGATAGTTAAAATCATTTGACTCACGCTTACTAATTCTTTATCGGTAGTGCATTGAGCCAGTGACTGCAGTCCTGTATGTCAATAGAATTATTTAAAAATGTTACCAAACAGTTAAATTTTAGGATTTTCGACTAATAGATGTGAGGTTGAAATGAAAGTTAAAGAGGGAAGAGTGATAGCTTGACATAAACCGTTTGTTGTGGCTTGGGATTCATTAGCCAATGTAATTATGGGAAGAGGTCGAAAATAACAAATAGTAGAGATTTGGAAGCTCATGAGCTAGGGCTCAAGGCTCAAGAACAGGGGTTGGGAGACATCGGTGTGGAAACAGCATGCGGAGACTAGTGCCTGATACTGAAATCATAATAATTAGAGTAACAAAACCAACCAACTACTTGAACAACAGGACCCCATCTTCTTGGTACCAGATTTGCCAGATCCAACCTACATGCTGTTGGATATGGACATTGAAGAGAGTTTAGTGACAAATGTTGGACAATTGAAGAAAGTACCACAAAGCCTAAAAGAAAATGTTAGAAATTGATGAGACAAACCGGTAGGTTCAATAATACAGTAATACTTACTAGAAAAATAACCTGAATTGGTGAAATACTCTATTTGTTGAGGAAGTCTCCAAAATCCATAATCCCAAGAGGAAAAAAAAATCTGTAGGAAGTCCGGAAGCTTAGGTGAGTTAATATCAAAAGCTCGGATCAAGAGCATGGGAAATTTTGGTAAAAAGCAATATAAATTGAAGAAATGGAAATCAGCTGGGATCAAGATTTAGGACCCGTTTGGCCATAGATTTTGCCAAAATATATATATATATATATATATATATTTTTATTTTTTTTGCAAATATATGGTTGTTCATAAATTTTATTCATATTTTTGCAAATTCCTAAAACTCAAAAACCAAATCCCAAACCAGCTCTAGAGCTGGTTTTTGCCCAAAATATTACTATTACATTTTTCTAAAAATTGCCCCAAACTTTTGTATTTTATAAAAGAGCCCACCATTTATTATTTTGTAATAATGTTGTTTCGTCTTCTCGATCATATGATAGTTTATTATGTAGTTCATTATAAAAATGATAATTTTGTACCAAATTTATTTATGTTCAGGACTGTGGTTTCCGATAATATAATGAATATTATTGATGAAGGTACTATTGGGTATTTGTGATAGTTTTTAGAACTTGTGGGTATAAGTTAAAGTAAAAATATATTTTGAAAACTCATGTCCAAATACATTTCATCTTCAAACCTTCACCCAAATTAGTGTTTTCAAAACAAATTTGGAAATCTATGGTCAAACGCTAGCTTAGAGCATGGGAAAATTTGGCTAAACGCAATATAAGAGGAAGAAATTTATAGGAATTTTGACTGATGGTTGTTGAAAATTCTGATTTGTGGAACTCGGCAATTCTCAAAGTAGTAGGAGCAACAGCCTCTCTTCGCATCTCAGTAGAAGCCATGCTCAGAGCAGTAAATATGTCGTATAAAGCACATACCACACATGGGTCACCAACATGATCATGCTTTGATGATGTTCTTCTCAAAAATTCATCTCGAAATTGTCTTAGATGCCACAGTGACTAAAACAGGGAAAAGAGAACACACTGAAAACTTGTCAGAATATCCTAAAAATTTGACAAGTAGATCCTCATAAAAAAAGAAATTTGACAAGTAGATTTGGAGTTTGAGTTAAATCCCAAAAACTAAAATAATTATCCGAAAGTGGCAGGAAAAGAGTACACGTGTCAGGCATGTTGACGTGTGAACTTAATTTCCGCACATGAGCTCCAATGTCGGCACAGCTTCTTGGGTTCTGTGGCAAGGATTTTGAGTTCTGGGGTGGTCCTTATGTTGCACTGCACAATGTGGACAATCCAATGTCGGATAGATTCAACAGTTGCCGAAAAATTGCATGATGATGACCTATTTTCTCCTGAACGCTGTTGGTGACTGTACTGCAAGTAATTTTGATTTATTTCTAATCCAAACTCTTATACCATGTGAAATAAGAAAATAAGGAAAAGAGATCGTGTGAATGCAAAACACAATTGTCTTTTGCCTAGATGCTTTTATAGCTCACTTAACGATGCTGCATCTATCCAATGTGGAACATTAGTACATGCACTACAACATCCGTGCATATTTATCTCTGTTTAAGTAACTATATAATGTATGAAACAATTTTTGGGTAGACATTCCACGGTCCTATTTGGTGAAAGAGTTATGAGTTCATCCAAACCCAGTAGCTCTGGCTTAGATCCTGTATATGCGTTAAAAAATTCAGTAAATAAGTACAAATAATAGATTTTGAATACAGTAAAGTAGGCAGGAAGTGGTAGAATTTCTGAATCCGAGCCCATAAGCATCCTTGATCCGCCTCTGACTGACATACCATAGTGCAAGTTCTATCTGATTCTGAAGACCTTTTGTTGCTTTCTGTGGAGTCTAATACAGAACAATTAGGTAGATACCTCCAACATTTTTACTTCACTTATTGCTTGGCATAACTTTGTGTGCTCTAAATACATATGTTAACTCTGTATGTATAAAGATTGTGCTAGATAATAGGTCATGTTTGAGTTTAATTGAATCTATGTATCTACATTTCTATGAAGCATATCTGCACCATAGTCATGTCTTTAGTTGTTATCTTGTTCTGGTGTCCCGTTTCGTTTTGCTAGCTTCCAAATTACCATTTCTAAAAACCATCTTGCTCTTTGCCTCCTTCAGAGTTTCCACAGTAATGGGGACCGAGAGAAGGATCATTTGTGGTGATAGATAATGCCTGCAACAGCTGAACCCTCCTTCGATTTGGAGAGACAAGATATATACGGAACATAGGGTAGAACAGCCTGTCATAAGCCTAGTTCCTTGCTTTAAAAGCATTTTATAGTTTTACTTGCTAGTTGTGAGTCAAGTGGAATTTCATGTGTCTTAACTGATTGTACTTGTACTCTGTTTCGTAAGTTTCAGTTCCAAGTTTGACAATTGTAATAGTAAGAGTAAGCAATCTCAATGTTAGCTTTTGAGAATTGAAAAGCATTTACTTGAGAATTTCCTTGTCTAATATGGGCTTTGCCTTAATTGCCTTACAGAAGTTTTTGAGCTTCTTAAACCCCAATTAAGCCCCCCTTATTCCTTAAAAGTCCTAACACATGAGGAATACTCAAACTTGAATAAAGCTTTAATCTTTGGGATTTTTACCCAACTCCATTTGGCAAAAGTTCATACTCATTAAGCATGAACATGCAATTATTACTGATGGGTATAGTCATTTTACCTCCACTTGCGTATTTCTTTGTCATATCTATACCTTAACGAGAAGTCCGCATGCACGCTATCCTTCTCAGACCTCACTTGTGGGATTACATTGGGTATGTTATTGTTGTTGGATATAATTATTTTACCTGTATGCTTGTTAAAATTGTTGATTAATTGTATCCAAAGTTGCTTCACTCTGTGAAAATTCAGCTGATATGGTAATCTAAAGAGATGGTGAACGTATTAGCTATAGGATTTGATGAATTGCTTGTGACACTTTTAAGGCAAAGTTTTTGTGGGGATTTTGGTGAGGACAATTTTGTGGTTGTGTTTAGAGACGGTTACACTGTTTTTAGCTAGCTGGGATTGCTTATTAGAGGAAGAACCATTGGTTTTGACAAAAGCATTGTATGTGTTTCAAACTCGAGACGTCTAATTAAAATAAAAATATCATATATATTCCACCATAATCTTTTGTTCTATATCAAAAGATAAATAAAATTATGTCCTGAATTTGATCGTCAACAATTGCGCAAGTATTCATCTAAGAGTAGGAGGAAAATAAACCTGCTGGTTTATCATAAATCCTTCAAATTGGGTAAACAAGTGACACCTAGGTTATTTACTTTGTCAAATTGTTAACAATTGTGCTAAGTTAATGCCTAAGTTAGTAACATCTTAACCATAATAAATTGATATGAATCATTCCAATAGATGTGGAATAATGGTAAAGATTCATCTACCATTAAACTAAGGTTAGAACCTTAATGTAGAGTCCTCCTTGATATAAACTACCTAGCACTAGAATTTATGCGATGACTCGATAGGCTACTTTGAGTTTTAGCCTTTATATCTGTATTTCGAGGCTCCGATTAGCTCCGTTTATCGATTTATGATTTGCATGCGCAGTCCCTGTCTTGTTCCGGAAAGTGTTTATGTGAAAAAATTGAAGAAAATATGAATTTTTGCCTTTAAAATGATTTGAGTTGACTATGGTCAATATTTTATGTAAACTTACCTGGATCAGTATGTTGACGGTCCCGATGGGTCTGTGTCGTGATTTGGGACTTGGGTGTATCCAGAGAGTAAGTTTCTGATCATAATGACCACCTAAAGTTGGATTTCTAGTTGTAGTTTTTAGTTTGGGGTGCCAATAGTAGCACCCAAATTTGAATTCGAAAGTCCCTAACTTGATTTAACGTGATTTGTTGAAAAATGATAATTTGAAGGTTTAAGCAATTCCTAAGTTTGACCGTAGGTTGACTTTGTTGCTATCGAGTTCGGATTTCAGTTTTAGAACTTGGTGTAGGTCCATTTTACAATTTATGACATGTCTGCAAAATTTGGTGCAAAAACGAGTAGATTTGAGTGTTTTGATCGCGTGAGCGAGTGGAAATTTGAAAGTTCTTGAGTTTCATTAAAAAGTTCATACATTTTGATGTATGATTCGTGGTTCTAGGCGTTATTTTAGTGTTTTGATCGCGTGAGCGAGTTCGTATAATGTTATTACACTTGTGTGCATGTTTGGTTTGGAGTCGGGGGGCTAGAGTGAGTTTTGGATAAGCTACGGACCATTTCGGACTTGGGAGATTGATGGTTTCAGTGAATTATGGTGTCTGGTGTTTTGTTCTTCGCGATCGCAAAGGGTAACCTGGGCTGGGGTGGGATTTCTTCTATGTGAACGCGAGGTTGAGGTCGCGAACGTAGCACTGGTGGGATCACCCTTCGCAAACGCGACCAACCACGCGAACACGATGGGTAATGGGTCTGGAAGAGGAGGGGGGTCTGTTGGGTGTTCTATCCGAACGCGTAATGTCACGCCCCAAAACCGAGAGACGAGACCGGAGCCTAACCGGATAATCCCGGTCAAGCGGACCTGGATTGCCTTTCCTGCCCAACGCGTTACCCCGTGTTTATGATATACAATATTCCATATGAAATAGCAAATTAAATCAAAGCATGGTCTTACAACTTAAGTTCATTTCTCCTTTTAACATTTTTGCATTTGATAATCCCAAAAGATACAAGCTACATGCAACATTTCCGATTCAGTCCACGATTACGAGTAAATACAACTACTGCCCAAAATATATATATACAACCCACATAGTGTCTACGGAGCCTCTAAGAGTACTAGGAGTTTACATAGATTAGCCGGCGACAAGGCCCCGACTATACCTTTAAAGACACAACATATACAAAAGAAATATAGACTACACACGGCCCCGAGAGGAAATGGGGCTCACTGGAGCTGCTGGAAGGATGAAGAGGAGGCACCACTATCGGCGGTCGGAACTACCTGCTTTAGAACCACCTACATCCATGTAAAAGATGTGGCGCACCCGGCAAAAGGGACGTTAGTACCATTGAATAGTACTAGTATGTATGAACAAGCTTCATTCTAAGTAGAATCAAACAGTACACAATAGAAGACAGTCGGGGAAACCAAACAAATACCACACAAAAATACAGAAAATCACAATGAAGGTCTCACAGTTACTCATTTCAATGTTTCATCTGTCAGTCACATCTCACCCTTATTGCCTCTCCACCCTTATTACTTCGTGTTGCGGTGCGCAACCCGATCCCGCCATACAATCACATTTCACCCTTGTTACCTCTCCACTCTTATTACCTCGTGTTGCGGCGCGCAACCCGATCCCACTGTACAGTCACATCTCACCCTTATTGCCTCTCCACCCTTATTACTTCGTGTTGCGGCGCGCAACCCGATCCCACCATACAATCACATTTCACCCTTATTACCTCTCCACTATTATTACCTCGTGCTGCGGCGCGCAACCCGATCCCACCGTACGGTCATATCTCACCCTTATTGCCTCTCCACCCTTATTACTTCGTGTTGCGGCGCAACCCGATCCCACCGTACAATCACATTTCACAACAACAACAACCAACAATTAAATCACAAGGATCTTCATCATGAAGAACATAAGTTCATATCAACCAATAACTATGTGAAATCAAGGCAAGATGATCCTTACCAATCAGTAATTCATATATGGTGTTGCCACAATCATTTAACTCAATCAAATCAGTCCATATTTACTTTCATCATTTGCTACACAACCTTTAGCACTTTGATACGTTCAACAATGTATTTAATAGCAACATCAACCAACAATTCAATCACAAAGATTCTCATCATCAAGGATATTCATTCGTAACAACCAAATAACCATATGAAATCAAGGTCACAGAAATCTTTATCAAACAGTGAGTCATATACAGTATGCCATCAACATATAGCTCAATTAGTTTATCCATGTTTCCTTTCCATTATTTACTACACAACATTTAGCACTTGGATACACTCAACAATTGGATTCATTATCATTTCTTTCGTTTGGTAGTACATCCTTTCATACCGAGGTATTAAATAGTTAACGAGCTTTGCACATAATAGAGTAAGCACAAGAAATCCCCATTTTCACAATCTCATATAGCATGGTGGCATGGCAATCAACTAGGACAATCAGAGAATAGAATCTTATGTCTCAACACATTAGAACAATCAATTCACATATGCTCAAGCAAGAAACTCATACCAAATGCTCGGACACCAACAAGGCGACTCTACAAAGATTAAAGTTAGTCATACATACCTCGAATCGGAATTCCCTTTAATTTCTATCACAATTTACCGAACCGTCTAGCACCGTCAATCTAGTTCACAATGCGACACATTTATCTTAGAATTAGTAATCATGAACATGCCTTGAACTCATTTGGCCATTTTATCAAACCCTATGTGTTCCTTTAGATCAACCAAACCCTTTTTAGTGAAAGATTACTCGATAATTTCCGGGCCTGAGTAGAGATGGAGGACCAATTTGATGAAGAAGATGGCTTTCTCTCACTAAACTCACCCTCCCTTCTCTCTACTTTGTTTAGATACTCGTTAAAATAAAGGGGATGGGCGTTTTATTAAGCTGGGGGTCGGGTCTTGAAATTAGAAATTAGGAGCCCCGACACAGGAAATACGGTCAGGAATGTGATCGCATTCCTGCTATGCGGTCCGCATTCCTGTCGCATAAATGGCCCTCAAATGGGCCAAAATGGAAACCGGACTGCCCAAGTATGCGACCACTATGCGGTCTGCATACCTGTTATGCGATCTCATAGTGTGTCACATAAACTCCTCCGCAAAAATGGAGGTGCAAGGATGCAACAGTTATGCGGTCCGCATTCCCAAAATGCGATCGCATCTTGGGCCGCATAACTGTCCTCAAATTGGACAGCAGGCTGTCCAGGTATGCCTCTATTGTCGACTTCTAATAAACGTGATTGACCCAATTCTGGATCATCTTCTGGAATCGTATAACTGTCAAAGGCTCCAATCGAAAGGAACCGCGCATACGCTAGAAAGACGTATAGGCAAGGGACGGGAATCTAGGAATGAATGGGGATCCCTATCAATATAAAAAGAATATCACTTGATCTACGATCGCATAGTGGACCGCAGATCTGCGCAATTCTGGAAAATTTTATCTTTTAGGTCTTGGGGTACTTTTCAATCCTAAAGGTCCTAACCGCGGCGAATTTCTTCAGTTATAACAACATAGGGATCTAACCGGGCATCGTTTTTAGTTAAGAAATTTTACGGGTCCTTACACGTACCTTGGGACGCAAACGTGAAAGCCAGAAAGTAATGAACATCTCGCGAACGCGAAGACCAGGTAGGCCGCAGTGCTTCGCGAACGCGAAGATGACCTAACGCCTAGTCTTTAAAACTTCTAAAAATCGGGATTTAACCCATTTTTCATCATTTCCAAGTTTGAGCTCCGCCTAGAGGCGATTTGAAGAGAAATTTCATCCCAACTTCATATAGTACATTTTAACTTGTTTTCTTCCATTTCCATCAACGCCCATTTTTCTAACCATTAATCTAAACTTTTTCACGGTAGAAATCAGAGATTTAGACAGAAATTATGAATTTTGAGAAATTGAGATTTAGACCTCAAATTGATGTTAGATTTCCAAACTAATCACATAACCGGGCTCGGGGATGAACGGGTAATCAGGTTTTGATCCGAATTTCGGGTTTGACCAAGCATGCTCGGGGTTCACTTTTGTTGACTTTTCCCGAAATCCTTAAATATCAAATCTTTTTTCACTCGTGGGTAGTTTCTAAAGCTTATTTTGAATTGTTTGAACTATAATTGGTATTGGTTTGGAGGCGAATTTTAGAGAAAAGGCCCCGATTTAGCTTTGATTTGATTGCGGAGTGAGGTAAGTGTTGCATCTAACCTTGACTTGAGGGAATTAGGGAATTTGAATTGTGTGTTATGTGAATTATGTGAGAAAACGGCGTATATGCGAGGTGACGAATGTATATACGCCATTAAGATATTTGTTCCCATGTTTCTCGGTATTTCATGAACTATCTCATTCCATGCCTTAATTGTTACATCATTTAATTGCTTTTCTATGTCGTAGATTGTTATTTTCCATTTAATTATTCTTGCATTGAATTGTTCGTCCCTTTCATGACTCCATAACTATTTGTTTCTTACCTTTAATTGTTTTACTTACACACCTTGATTGTCGCATGCTTTACTTGTCCTATTGTTTTTGTAATATTTGTGCATCCTTTGATTATTACGTGGTTCCTTTATTTCCTTGCACTCATACTCTTTTATGTAAAAGTTCTTATAAATTGAGTTATTGGGTTGTTTATGTTTATTTAAATTGTTTGTGGATTGGGTTGTACGTTGCAACGGGAGTTGAAGGATAATGAATTGAATTGGTGGAATAAGGGAGGATTATGATATTAAAAATGATGATATGGTGGGAACGAGTTGCGCGCCGCAACGATTGTGTACGTAATACTTGATATTGATAAATTGATATGGTGGAATAAGGGAGGATTACAATATTGATTAATGATGATATGACAGAACCTGGTTGCGCGCCGCAATGGACTATTTACGTCATACTTGATATTGATAAAAGATGTTACAGTGGGATCGGGTTGTGCACCGCAACGGATTGTGTATGTTGTACTTGTTGTTGTTGTTGTTGTGTTAGTTTCAACATTTTTAGGTGAGATTACGAGGCTTATTATTCTGGGCTTTCTGATAGCGAGGTTTGAGTTCATTGTCATAAATTAACTGTTATACTTTCATTTCCTTATTAATTGTTGTTGTTGTTGTTGATAAATTGATATGGTGAAATAAGGGAGAATTACGATATTGATTAATGATGATATGGTGGGATTTGGTTGCGCGCTGCAATGGACTATTTACGTCATACTTGATATTGATAAAAAATGTTACAGTGGGCGGGTTGTGCGCCGCAACGGATTGTGTGTTTTGTACTTGTTGTTGTTGTTGTGTTAGTTTCAACATTTTTACGTGAGATTACGAGGTGGTGGTTGTTGTTGTTGTTGTTATCATTATCATCATCACTGCATATAAGTTATTGTAAGTGGCCCGCTTTAGCCTCGTCACTACTTCGTCGAGGTTAGGCTTGACACTTACAGTGTACGTGCGGTCGGTTGTACTCATACGATACTCTATACTTCTTGTGCAGATACCGGAGTCAGTCCTAACGACGTTCAATAGCTTTTGCTCGGATCCAGTTGTTGATGGAGACTTGAGGTACAACTAGGGTAAAATTAATTTTTGTAATTAGTTGAAGCTTTCATTGATTGACCTTTAATTAATTCCTTGTGTTTCATCATTATAGGGTCCAAGATCTTGTGATTTTTAGCGTTGGAGAGATGCTGAAATTGATCCAAGATCGAAATTTGTTATTCCTAAACTGGTGGACAAAATTGGTGAACTTGAAAGTGCATTGGAAGTGTAAGAATGTGTTGAGAATCCTAGGAAAAAAACAAGTGGAAAGTAAGATAGAGATGCAATTAGAGAAGTTGGAGGAAAAGATTAAGAAGATGAAAGGAAGGGAGAAGAAGTGGAGGATCAGTTTGGTTAAGTCCAAAATTAGGGAGAAAGTACTTTGTTTTTTTGTGTTGTGTGGATGTGTTATAGCGATAAGGTATAGGTTTCATCTAGTATATGTGAAGAATCATTCCATGAAGTTGCCTTAGGATCTGTTGTGACAGTAATATCTTTAGTGTTGCTTAACAAAATTGCAGCATATTTTGTAAAAATTTGGTGTAACTTTTGTTGTAATATAATGCACCTTGTTGATATAGTTTATGTTGTTAAAATTGACAATATGTCTGTTACAAATGCAGGCTTTATATTGACTTAGAAATTCGTACTTTGATTTATCCCTTTATCAAATGACACACTAGATTCCCCACACACATGGCTTACATATTCAATAGATTGAGGGACCACTAATGCTTCACCAATATATTGAGACACATACACTTCAAATATATCCTCAATTTTTAATAGAGACACAATACCCATAATATCTCTATCAGTTAAATTTTTTACCAAAGTGCTAGAATTAGGTGGTCTCAAATAAATGTCACGTGTTTCACAATTATACCCATTTTCTTTCACATAGTCTACAAACTCAAAATACAAAAATCTGTCAACATCAATATCAAAGTACTCTGTCATAATACCTCCTTCTTAGTTGATAGAATACTGTTGTAACTGACCTCCATGGAACATCCTCAATGTAACGAGATCAAAAGCTATTTCTTCGAGCTGAAATCAGTAAACAAGAAAAATATCCGTAAATATTTTTTTACACTTCAAAATCGACAAGGGATTGAAGAAAACAAGAAGAACCTACAAGAGAAGCCAACAATCTTCAGTATCTGCACTCTAATCGATGAGATTTGGGGAAAAATCGACACTAGGTTTTGACTTCATCAACCCTTTTCTCGTTTTGTTTAGAGAGAAATGAGGTCGGTTAATTCAGCCTTGGGTAAAAAAAAGAAGAGTGGGTCGAATATTTTAATCGGGTGGGTTTTTTTAAGTAATGGACCAGATCATTAAAAGAGTTTGAGTTCATTAATGACATGGCATCACCAGAAAGAGCGTGGTCACACTCGTTAGTCTTTAACTGGTCTGAGGTCATGGAGGGGGGGGGGGGGGTGAAATTTCCTTTCAA
>ML246095.1:0-58679 GCA_005239495.1 Nicotiana undulata | reverse complement strand
GGGGGGGGGGGGGATGAAATTCACTTGCAATGTGTTTAGGGGGGGTGGAGGTGGTAAAAGAACACCCGTTTAGCTAAAGTGTTCAAATCTGTTTCTTGGACAAGTTTAATGGGGTCTTTATGTATTTTGCCAAAAGAAAAAGAGGAGTTTCATCAGCATTGGAAATAATGTTGCCTCTTAACTAAGAGAGTGATTGGATTGACTTTTAAAAAGTACTCCCTCCGGTCCAAAATAAGTGATTTTCTGGCATTTTTCTTGTAGTCCAAATAAGTGATTTTTTCAGATTTCAAGAATGAATTAATTATTTTTTTCCTACATTGCCCTTGGAGTAAATAGAGTTGGAGTATGTATTAGGAGTATTTATGTGGGATAGTAAAGGTTAATATGGTCAATTTCATTGTTAATTAATGCTAAAAGGTGGATTTCTTAATCAGCGTGAAAAAATATAAAAAAATCACTTATTTTGGACCGGAGGGAGTATCTTGTAAGTTAAAAGCCATAAGTTGGTAATAACCAACTTTAGCTTTTGACTTATTTTTGTACTTTTCATGCCTAAAAGCAAGTGTTTTAAAGCGCTTTAATCATTGTCAAACACCACAAAAATTAGAAAAATGCTTAAAAGCCAATGTTTGCAATAAAAATAAATTGCAACCACAATATAAATATGAAGAAACATAATTTTATTGATAAAATGATGCGGGCACAATTCTGTTTGTTCCCTTGATTCTTCTCTCCTGATTATCTCCGTGATTCAAACAACGTATTTCTCGAACGTAGGATGATGCATGCTTTTATGGATTTATTTGATATTATCCGGCCACTTCTTGATCTCTTTGTGAATATCCCGCGAGTTTATGAAATTTTCGAGATGATCTCCATTTTTTGAGATGCATCTTCAAAGATCTTTATAGGTATGCGTTAGGATTTAGGGTAGAGTAACCTCCAAGAAACTCTGATAGACTCCTAGGATTTCAAGAGTCCTGTAGTATCTTGATTTTAGGATTTAGATTGATGCTTTAAAATTTTGATATTTACAGCCAACAAGCACTTAAAATAAGCCAATCCAAACAACCTCTAAAACTTGTGCATTCTCTACATACGATTTGAAAAATTAATGAATTGTCTTGATATTATACATGAGTGAGTCTGCACTAGCAAATATCTTAGGCGGAGCTAGCCTAGTAGGTGCGAGTTTAGCTGAATCATTTGCTTTTGCTTAAATACTGTATTTTGTACTAGGAAATTTATTCAATAGGTAACTATAAACCTGATAACTAAGATTAACTATAAGTTTCGTGACAAATTTAGAAGTCATAAATTTTAAATTTCAACTCCGCCTCTATACGAAGTTGCCACTTTTTTGCTTTAATTTATTCTTTATAGATAATAAATGAGGCCTTAGCATCTTTCATATAGCATTCTTCTAGCTTTTGTCATTGTTACTACTTCTCCAATACCTATATATCGCTATCAAGAATTACAACACATTTGTCTAAACACAACTAGTTCTAGTTCTAGTTCAAGTCCAACTCTTTTTCTCTTGTAGTTATGTTTTTGTTATTTTCCAGGAGATAATATACGTATGTCATTTGAGATTTGACTTGCAACACATAACATCTCTTCTATTAAATATTATGCGAGTGTCCCTTATTTTATAGTAATATTTTTTTTTTAACAAAACTCGGATTCAGAATTTAAATTCTATGTGTTCAACTTTTAAGGTTTTTAGCATTGAACCCGTTATATCTGTAAAGTTATGGGTACATATCTACTATTTTTTGTAATTTTTATATATAAAACGTCGAAAGTTATGAGTTCAGTTGAACCCGTTAGTTGTTCACTACATCCGCCTTACAAAAGTATATTATGATCTAATTCTTCCATGCCACTCAATCATTTAATTTAAGGTTCAACACAAAGAATAATACTATAAATGCAAAAAAATTAAACATTAGAAAGTAAAATTAAAAGTCATTTTTCTCTCCAAAATATGTATAGTACTTTTGACATTATTAATCATATTTTTTCGTTTAATTCGATGATTCCAGTCATTTATTTTTAAATTTAGGTAATATTTGAAATTATACTCTATTCCCTTCTTTTTATTTCTCGTTTTTCCTCTCGTCGGGGTTTTACCATCTAAATAAACTAGTGTTCTAAAACCCTGACCTCCCCAAATTTTCAGCTGCCAATACAAGTTGTAGGGTTTGCCCCCAAATATTCATTCAACAATTCACTTACATCCCCTATATTTTATTTCCTTGTTAACTTCAGGTCCTATTTTCCTCTTCAACCAAACACAACCTGCTGAGTTTCACTCATTGCTTCATTCTCTGCAGTTTAGGGTTATGGACAAAGATGCATCTTTTTTGTTTGGCGGCATCACTTTCAATCGTAAAAAGTTTGCCACCGATTTTGACAGGTTTAAGGTAATTTTCGTCTAAAATACCCGAATAAAAGAGCTAAATTTTTGTTACATATGGATTCTGCAATTGTAGGTTTGGGCTTTTGTTGATTTTTGCAAATCAAAAGTTCTTACTTTAGTGTAATCTGATGCATATAATAGAAACCTAGTTGATATTTTTGTTCCAGTTTTTTGTTGATTTTACATTGCAAAAATGAAACGAATTTTGACAGTGTGTTTTAAAAGAATTAAAGGAATCCTGAGTTCCTCTGAATTGTGTCTATGTAGCATTTGCATGTTTGTTGTTTCAAATTTTTTTTTTGAGAGAGCTTAATTATTTCTTGTTGTGTATGTCTGTGTTATAGTGTCCCTCTGTTATGTTTTGCAAATGAAGAATTCTTTTATATTTAAAATAGGGGCATAAAACAAGTGACAGTTCATTAGAGAAGCTGGAGTTTGTTGAGAATGAAAAATCTGAAATAGAGGATGAGACAAATACCTGTGTGGGTAAGAAGAGGAAGAGAAAGGAGAAGGGAACAGCTCCTGGTAATTTTGTTTTTTGTCTTCTATTTGGGCTGCTTATTTATTTATTTATTTATTTCTTCCTAGTATAGATTGGGTACTAAAGTTTGCTGCTTTGCCCTTTGTCCTAATTCGTGGCATTGGTTTTAGACTCAGTGGACGGATTTGCCGTCTTCAAGAATTCGAAATTGAAAAAGGAAGCTGCAAGTGAAGAGAATGATCAATCTGCAAATGAACTGCTTGAGGGGAAAAAAGAATATTATCGGCAACTGGAGGTTTGTCTCATTTGCTTCCTATTTAGTTACATCAGCAGCTGGTAGTAAGAAGTTGTTTTGCTGTGTTTATGAATTACTATGAACTTTTTTTGAAGAGATATATTTCTTTTGCTCCTATGATTTTGTGGATTCAGAGGGATGCAATTTTCCGAAAGTTACATGGCATTCATGTTTCTGGAAGTAATGTCCCTTCGCCATTGCACAGTTTTGCAGAATTAAGATCAAGGTACTCTGTCATGCTTTTTGTTGATTTTTGGTTTGGACTTTGGGGACACTTAAGCCCACCATCTTCGTTGCTCTTGATGGTCTCATCTTTCACTATTGTCAAATTTCTCAGATGCTTACTTATTTAAAGTAGGATATTTGATCGTGGTACAATTCGATGAAGTTAAGGAAGTTACATTTAGTGAAACACCCAACCATTAGTCCATTCATTTTGGTTGACATTTTCTATGTCTCCTTCAATTTCATTTTATGTGAGGTAAAGCATTTTGTTGTGATGTGTGTAAAGCAAGAATACAATGTGACAGGAATCAGGATGTTGATGAACATTTTAAGCTCTTTTTAAATTTATCTTAGCATGCGAAATAAAGTAGGCTAATGAAGATTTTCTCCTGCAATTATGGTATCTGTTCTTATCAATTCCAATGTTTGTTCTCACTTTGCCTGGGGAATGGTTGGGGAAGAGGGCTCAATTTGGAAGGCTCATCTTAAAGAGCATATATAGCAGTAATTTTTGAAATATGTCATGCATGATTAGATGATTCTATCCTCAAGGGATACTCTTATTTCGTCCTGTCATCTTTACCTGTGTACTGTGCTTTTTTTGGGGGAATAGACCATTGGTGATAAAATGAGGTAGAATTCTGCAATTCTGGATTTGAACCTCTTTCCTAACTCTCCTTTCGGAGTATCCTTCTTTGTTTCACATTCCGTTTCATGAAAGAAAATAACAACAACAACACCAAACCCAGTATAATCCCATAAGTGGGGTATGAGGAGGGTAGTGTGTGCGTAGACCTTAACCATACCTTGAGATGGTAGAGAAGCTGTTTCTGATAGACCCTTGGCTCAAGGAGAGATGAAAAGAAAGCAGTAGCAAGTAGCAACAAGCAGTAACAATAACAAGATAATAAGAAAACGAAGTGAAAGAAACAATATGTAGTAATAAAAATCTAAGAATAATAGAATACAAGAATGCTCGACTATCTACTTAACCCTCTACACAAAATTTGTTGTGATGAGCAAGTTGCTTTCTCTGTGTTTATCAGTCTATTTATTGTTGCCGGCACTTGACTTTCCCTTTGTCCTCTCTTTTACCTATGTTCTGTTTGTATATGGTTATACAGATATAAATGTCGATTATATCTATTACGCAACCTGGCAGAACTGGGATTTAAAGAACCAACACCAATCCAAAGACAGGCTATTCCAGTCCTCTTATCTGTATGATTTTCCTTGATTCCGCCACTGTTATATATCTTTCTTGTTTTTCGTTTAACAGTCTTTTATCATGTTTGACTTACATAAGGGACGGGAATGCTTTGCTTGTGCACCTACCGGTTCTGGAAAAACATTTGCTTTTGTCTTTCCAATACTTGTGAAACTCAAGGTATATATATTGGCATTGTTATGATATTTTGTGATCAATATCATTTTCTATGAGAAGTTGTTGGACATCAGACAGCCATCTTTCTTCATCAGGATACTTCAAACGATGGTGTCCGAGCTGTAATTCTTTCCCCTACAAAAGAGTTAGCTGCTCAGACTACAAGAGAATGCAGAAAGTTGTCTAAAGGGAAGAAGTTCTACATCAGGTTGATGACTAAAAAGCTCTCTAAAAGTGGAGACTTTTCTAAACTGCGATGTGATATACTCATCTCGACACCATTGCGCTTACAGTTTGCTATCCGCAAAGGAAAGCTTGATTTAAGTAGGTATGTTCCTCTTTGATAAAAAAGTTGGTATGTTCCTTATTTTCTAGTGGTCAAACTCTCATGTGCTAGTGTTGGAATTTCAAAGTTTAATCTTCTTGATATTAGATCAGTCTGGAGTCTTGTTAAATAAAATTCTAGAAGGCGATGAAATGGTAGATCTCAGGATGAATGCATAATTTGAACTGTAATTCATAATAAAAACCAATTGGTGAAGCTCAGGGTCTAGTGTAGATATGCAAGGATTTCAAAGATTTTCTCTTTGTTTTATTACTATATTTGCACAATCACACTGAGATTTGAATATTTGCATGCCGAATTAGATGCAGAGGAGTATATGCCTCGGCTTTTTACTGTGTAGATGTATAAAATGTTGCTATTAGAATTTGGTGCGAAATATAGTCCATTTTTAATCAGCATTAGTATGCCTTTTCACCAACTCCTTTTGGGTGCAGGGTTGAATTTCTTGTCTTAGATGAATCCGATAAGCTTTTTGAGCCTGGCTTGCTAGAGCAGGTTGATTTTGTGGTGAACGCGTGCACAAATCCTTCAATTCTTCGGTCGTTGTTCAGTGCTACTTTACCTGATATAGTTGAAGATAGAGCGCGTACAATAATGCATGATGCTGTTCGAGTCATTATTGGTAGGAAGTAAGTACTATTAGGCCTTTGGCAGATGTATTTTAAAACTGCAGTGAAGTGAACTGTTATTTTGGGCTGTTTGTACACTTTTTTCTGTTGTTTCTTGGTGAAGAAGAAGAAAGATCGTCTGCCTCTTCCGTCCTTTCTCTCCTATTTCTGTCTCTCTGTGTTGGCGAATGCTTACTTGGCTGCTTTGCATTTCTGCAGAAATTCTGCTTCCGAAACAATAAAGCAAAAGTTGGTATTCGTAGGGAGTGAAGAAGGAAAACTTCTAGCTCTTCGTCAAAGCTTTGCAGAGGTAGGATCCTCATTTTGCTTAGTTACTGAATTGGTTGTATCCCTCTTTTGCAGTGATTGAAGGTTGCCTCCATCATAATTATAACTTGCACAGCAAAATTTACATGAGTGATTTGCATACGGATATTACATTTGCTATCTAATTATCACATTTGAAGTACTCTAGTATCTTGTCGGTCTTTATGTGCCTCTCAGTCTTTTCATGATTTTTCCCCCTGCTGATTTGATTATTACATTCCCAGAAGATGGGCACTAGCTGACACGGCTTGGTTTGCAGCCATAGTTTTGCTAATATTTTGAGGATCTCAATGTTTGATGATTTGTACATTTTTCTTTCTTTTTCCTCACGTTATATGAAACTCTTGTTTTCTTTGCTTCTTTTAGATTACCATTTTGCTACCAACTACTGTTATGTAAGCGAATCATTTTTCATTTGATAGGAAAAAGAGTATTACTACCTTGAAAGGACCAATCCCTGTATACACGAGTTGCGCGCAAAGAAGGCCTAGAAATTATATTGCTTGAAACAAAGTTCATCCAATTGTCTATACGATGCTGTATGCTATGTCAGCTCAAAAAACTTATCTATACTATATTAAAAGCACGAAGCCCCTTAGCGAAATGTCGTTCGCCTTTTTTATCCTTTAATAATAAATTTCACACTAGACAAAATAGTCATTTAATTATTTTCCTAATTCTTAGGACTCTTAAATCAACAAAATTTTATTTATTGAACCCTTCCTTATTTGAATTAGGTAAGAAATCCTAATATTTCAAAAGTTAAATTCTATTTAGATTCTAACACTTCAATTGGAATAAACACATAAAACTGAGATTACACTGGGTTTTTTTGTTGTTGTTTGGGGGGGGGGGGGTTGGTGCTGATAAATAGTGTCCTTGATGCCCTTCCCACTTGTGGAATTCATTTACACTTAACAAGAAGGAAGTGGTTTTAGGAATCAGAAATTTAAGACAACATAACTGCACCTTAATGATGAAACAGTTGTGGAGATTCACTTCAGAAGAACATGCACCATGGAAGGAAGTAATCAGTGTAAAGTATGGGTCTCAAGGTTTTTGGACTAAGAAAGTAATGACCACAGCATATGGGGTGGGTTTATGGAGGAGTATTAGAGATTTTTGGCAAAATTTGTAGTGGGTGATGGAAGAGGATTGCTTTTTGGGATGATAGATGCTTTGAAAACAAAGGGAAAATCTATTCAGAAGCACTTTTTGTGTAAACAGAACTTTGTAAATGAAGCTGAAGCAAATGATAGATCTTATGGAATCCCTTTAAGAATAGGAAGGGATTCACCTTAGAATTCTCTGTAAATACACTTTGGAACAGTACCTTCTTGGTGCTTTTTTTTTTCTTTTTAATTTAATAAAAAAGGTAATGATAATTTTTAGTAAAGAATAGCACCCAGAGAGTGCAATGAATAAGTAGTATAACCGCAACAAAGTGCATCTTGGTACACTATCTACATGTGAAAAGAACTGAGGAAATTAACCGTCCTATCTACTTCTACATTTTCATTTTTACACCAAAAAGCTAAGAGAGCTAAACATATACTATGTTTTAAGGTACAAATATTTTCCTTTTTGCCTTCAAAGTACTTCATAATACACTTACCATTCTCAAAAAGAAAAAGTGTGTTGGATTTGTGTATAGACTGTCAATATCAGTGTTCAAGGGGCAATCTCAATGCGGTACTTCTATTTTTGATTCCTTCGAATCGCATTCTATTCAATGCTCAATTGCATTTTCATGGCTAAGTTTGGTACTTTTATATTGTGATCATTTGGGAAAATCTTATCATTTGTGCTAATTGAGGTAGCTATCTTCTTGCTGTTTTGTTAAGCTGATCTATGATCAACATCTACAATGATTTGGTAATCATAACATAAACCAAGCTCATCTTATTATTGTTTTATTATATTTGTAGAGTTTGAATCCACCGGTGCTAGTATTCGTTCAAAACAAGGAGCGTGCAAAGGAGCTATATGACGAACTAAAATTGGAAGATTTTCGAGCTGATGTTATCCATTCAGATCTTTCTCAGACACAGGTAATTCTGGCATGACTTCTGTATTTTATACATCAACGGTGGTTCATTGTGGAGAGGGGGATGTCTGTTTTAGTCTAAAATCAGAACACGCTCTAAGAGGAAGATAATCTTGTGACTGCCTGTACTTATTATATTCATTTCAACTAAGCCTGTATCAGTATATTCGTTCTTTGACCACTGGATTATGGATGGCCCGTTTCACAAGAGTGTTATTTTGGTAGATTTTATGGGTTCCTTGTTTTGAAAATCAAGGTTGAAACTGGAGTTTAGAGTCTGATGTTGACTCTGGCCAACCAAAGAAGAGAGTTGATTTTGTCCAGAAAGATGGAGATACCCGCTCTGCAATTTTACCTACTTAGACGTGTTGATTTATGAATGCACTGCTCCAAATAAAAGAGCCACCTTAGACCTTTGATTTAAATATGGGATTAAGTTTATATATTTTTGTGGTCGGTTTTAACTGCAGGATTTTTTGGTATTATTTATTTGATTAAGTTTGATAGAAAAATATATGTGGATTTTTAAGTGCGCAGGGTTATAGTTTATATTTGCTTGATTAATTTTGTATCCTGCTGTAGTGGGACACTAATTCTGATTCCTACTCACTTCAATTATAATGCAGAGAGAAAATGCTGTTGATAACTTCAGAGCTGGCAAAACATGGGTTTTGATTGCCACAGATGTTGTCTCCCGGGGTATGGATTTCAAAGGTGTCAACTGCGTAATAAATTATGATTTTCCAGACGCTGCTGCAGCATACATTCATAGAATTGGTAAAGATCCAATCTAAATTTGACTTTTACAACTTTATATAGCGACTTATAAATTCATGACTTCCACAAAACATTTAGCAACAATCTCGCTAGTATGTTGATCATCAATCGTCATAGTCCTACTAAGAATTACAACAGTTTCCACTGTTCACTCAAAACTGCACTGTGTGATTCTTGTAACTAGGACGTACTGGAAGAGCAGGAAGGAGAGGAGAGGCGATTACGTTTTATACTGAAGCAGATATTCCGTTTTTGAGGAACATAGCAAATGTTATTACTTCTTCTGGTGGCGAGGTTCCCGAGTGGATCATGTCAATGACCAAGAAAAAGTGGAAGAAACACAGGCCACAAAGAGAAACCATTTCAACTCAGCCAGATATATGAAGCAACCTCCCAGTTTTGACACCATTATATCAAAGCTCCTAATCTTTTCATATAATTTTAATGTATGATTCTTTTTGTAACTTTATGTTAATGTATGAATTTAGTGGGTAGTTTTTAGTTGTTCAACGATAGTCTTATTAGCATGCATGTCCCTTTATATTCTTAGATTTTTATTACATTATGTTGTTTTGTTCGCCTCAGTTATTGTATTCTCCGTTGCTATTATTTGGTACTACTTATCATTTTATCTCTCCCTTTTTCTTTTCTCTTCTTTCTTCCTTCATTGCTTTCCTCCTCTTCTTCTTGACCTTCCTGAGCCGATGGTCTATTGGAAACAACCTCTCTATCTGCATTAGGTAGGGGTAAGGTCTGCGTATAGACTATCCTCTTCAGATTTCGCTTGTTGGGATCATACTGGGTTTGTTGCTGTTGTTGTTATATTAATGTATGAATTTGGATTGGTGTTTCTTGTGACATCTTCACCTTATGTGGTAGAGAAATGAATGTTGCCCTTTTTAACTTAATTGGTGATTGGTGCTTGAATGTGTATTTCAGTCAAGTTTTATATATCTTCGACTTCAGTCACAAGTCATAAATCTTCTATATTCACGAATTCTGGTTTTCCAAAAAGATTCAATTTTGTAATTTTAACTTTCACAAACTATATTTTCCTATTTCAAAATCAAATAATTTTTTTTCCATTGGAATTATAAATGTTGTAATAACAGCTCGGTGGTTGTCTTTCATCTCTTGGAAACCATTCATTTGCAACATGAAACAATAAGCATATCTGTTAATCTACCATAGAAGCAAGTAACTTGAGCTTTCCTCCATTGTAGAGAATGAGCTCAAGGTAAAGTCGGTGAAGAGTAGAGAGAGAAAAATTTCATCTGATTAGAAAATAGAATGTGTTAATATGTACAAAACAGCCATCTCTACTTCTATATATACATCTAGATAACATTGGCTATGTTTGTAATAAAGGCTAAGACTACAATAACTTTACAATTGGTTAATACAAGTAACTAAAGTAATTGGGACTGGGCCTCATGTTGGATCTGGTTCAATTGTAGAACAACCCAGGTCAACACCCCCCCCCCCTCAAGTTGGGGGGTGAATGAACACCCAGCTTGCACAAGACTTCAGATGTTGAGCACCAGAAAGAGGTTTGGTCAGGATGTCAGCCAACTGAGAGGCAGTAGAAATGTACTGGAGAGAAATAAGACCAGATGCAAGTTGCTCCCTCACAAAATGGCAATCGAGCTCAATGTGCTTGGTACGTTCATGAGAAACAGGGTTCCGAGCAATGCTAATAGCAGCCTGGTTGTCACAGTTGATAGGAACAGGATCAGTGATAGGAAGACCCAAGTCACTCAACAATCAAACTAGCCAAGCAATTTCAGACACAATTTTCCTCAAAGCTCTATATTCCGCTTTAGCAGAAGATAGGGAAACATTTGGTTGTTTCTTCGATTTCCAAGAAATAGGACTACCACCCAAAGTAATGAAGAAACTAGTGACAGATCTCCTTGAAGAGGAGCAGGCAGCCCAGTCAGAATCAGAGTAAGCCACCAGGGAGAGATCCAGTGTATTATTCAACAAAATGCCTTTATCAGGATCCTTAACCAAGTGCCTCAGGATATGTAAAGCAGCATGCAAATGACCAGTTCTAGGAGCATTTAAGAATTGGCTGAGGTGCTGTACAAAAAATGATATATCAGGTCGAGTGTGTTGGAGGAAGTTCAACTTTCCAACAAGTCTTCGATAGTGGGTAGGATCAGGTAACAGTGTACCAGAGTCAGGAGTGAGTTTGAAATTTAGCTCCAAAGGTGCCACAACTGGAGAAGCAGATGAGCAATGGAACTCAGCCAGCAGATCCTTGGTAAATTTATGTTGACTCACAATAAACCCCTGAGGCAATCTGGAGATTTTCAGCCCTAGAAAATGGTGGACATCACCCAAGTCTTTGATTTTGAATTGGAGATCCAGAAAGGATTTGAGAGAATCCATTTCAGAAGTATCATCACCAACCAACAGAATATCATCCACGTACACAACAATGATAACAGTAGAAGTAGAAGTAGACTTGGTAAAAACGGAATAATCATTTAGACTGGATGTGTAACCTCTTGACAGTAGTGCAGTAGATAGTTTGGCAAACCATTGTCTGGAGGCTTGTTTAAGGCCATATTAAGACTTTCTAGGCTTGCACACTTTGGAGAACCAGAAGTAGAAAAATGAGAAAAAACTGTGAGCCCAGGTGGAACCTTCATGTATACCTCCTCTGACAAATTCCCATGGAGAAAAGCATTGTTTACATCAAGTTGATAAACAAACCAATATTTCTTAGTAGCCAGAGCAAGAAGACACTTGATTGTGGTGAACTTTACAACATGGGAGAAGGTTTCAGTATAATCAATCCTAGCCTTTTGGGTGTCACCTCTAATCACTAGTCAAGCTTTGTACCTCTCAATACTGCCATCAGACTTTTGTTTGATTTTGTACACCCATTTGCAAAGGATTTCCTTCTTACCAGTAGGCAAAGGAACCAAATCCCATGTATGGTTGGTCTCCAAGGCCTGAAACTCTTTAATCATGGCTTCCTGCCAAGCTGGGTTGGAAACAGTCTGCTAATAGTACAATGGCTCAAGAAGAGAAGGCTCATTGCAAGTAGGGACAGAATCAGTGCATGGAGCAGAATAACAGACATAATCTTGAAGATGGACAAGAGGTTGAGAGGGTCTAGAAGACCTCCTAAGTGAAGGAACAGGGAGAGGTTCATGTGAGGGAAGAGATGATTGAGTAGGAGAAGGGGCAGGAATAGGAGGGGAGGAAGAAGAAGGATGAGAATAAGAAAATGATCGAAAATTTTCAGGGAAGATGGAGAAGAAGAAGGAAAGAAAGCAGGAGGAGGAGAGGTGGAAGGGAAGATGTGTTCAACAAAGGAAACATCTCTGGAGTAGAGGATAGACTTGTTCTGGAGGTTCAGGAGTTTATAGCCTTTCTTTCCAAAGGCATATACCAGGAAAACACAAGTAATGACCCTAGATTGAAGTTTGTCTCTGTGAGGAGAGGGACAGCAACATAAGCCAAGCATCCAAAGGATCTAAGATGAGTATAGGTAGGAGGTTCACCATGTAATACCTCATAGGGAGTCTTATTAGATAAAACAGAAGAGGAAAATCTGTTGATCAAGTAAGTAGCAGTGAGAACACATTCACCCCAAAATTTGGTAGGTAACCTGGACTGAAAAAGGAGAGCTCTTGAAGTTTCTAAAAGATGTTTGTGTTTTCTTTCTACTACCCCATTTTGTTGTGGAGTATGTGGGCAGGATGTTTGATGGGAAATGCCAAGAGAAGTAAGAAATTCTGCATGAGAATGTGCAGATCCCAACTCAAAAGCATTATCAGTTCTAAGTGTTTGAACCTTGGCATGGAATTGGGTGGAAGCCATTGCAATAAAGGCTTTGATAACTGAAAAAGCATTGCTTTTACAAGATAACAGGTGAGTCCAAGTGACTCTGGTACAGTCATCTATAATGGTTAAGAAGTATCTAAAATCATTGTAAGTAGCTGTATGATAAGGACCTCAAAGATCAACATGTACAAGTTGAAAATGTTTGGTGGAATGAGTGGAACTATCAGGAAAAGGTAATCTTTGTTGTCTTGCCTTTGGACAAATAGAACAATTAAAGGATTGCTTGGAAGAAAATTTACAAGGTAAATGTGCAATAGAAAGCATTTTAACAAAAGGTAAATGACCCATTCTTTGATGCCAAAGAACATCATTTTTATTAATAGATGTAGAAGTACAACTAGCATGAAAAACACCAGGAGAAGAAACAGAAGATGAACAAGGAGCACTAAGTGTAACATCATATGTAAAAGAAAGATGCTTAGAAAAAGAAATAGGAACATTATGTGAAGCAACACTACAAGATACATCAGCAGGAACAATAGTAGTGATTGGAATCCTCAGAATGTATAGTCCATGCTCAACTTTACCAATTTCCCGTGGCCTCTTCAGAGAAGGGCCCTGTAAGTGGCAGGAAATAGAAGTAAATAATCTACCATAGAAGTAAGGAACTTGAGCTTTCCTCCATTGTAGAGAATAAGCTCAAGGTAAAGTCGGTGAAGAGTAGAGAGAGAAAAATTTCATCTGATTGGAAAATAGAATGTGTTAATCTGTATGAAACGATCACCTCTACTTTATATATACATCTAAATAACATTGGCTATGTTTGTAATAAAGGCTAAAATTACAATAACTTTACAATTGGTTAATACAAGTAACTAAAGTAATTGGGCCTGGGCCTCATGTTGGATCTGGTTCAATTGTAGAACAGCCCAGGTCAACAATATCTTGTGAGAGTAGTGCTACGAGCTTAAGTGAGAGTATATTTCATATATTCATTGTTTAATATAAACACAAGGCATGACTAAATAGAGTGAGGACTAACATAAGGTTATAATTGAAGAACATGATAAATTTTTGTCTAAGTTGAACGTAAAATCCATTAGAACATCAAGTTTAAATATGTTCACCATCAGAAGACATAGTTTATATTTACTTATATCAGGATTAGTCAACCATAAGTTTTATTGCCCAAATAATTATGATTAGAATAAGTACTGTTTTATAAATTTTGAAATAAATCTTAATACTTGATTGATTAGTATTAAACCAAAACAAATGATAGTTTCAAAGGAAAAAGGAAAAGTATTGTAATTATACAAAACTTTAGGGAGGCTATCATAAATATACAAACTATCCAATTCACTGGACCAAAAACATTAAACCCCAGTATTGCCAGAACAAAACCCTTCTGCTTCATCATTTCCGTCTTCAAAAATTCACACAAAAACCTAATTACTATATGAAAAATTCAAAATTTCTCTGAAACCCAATTTCAACCATGAATTTCTTAACAAAAACAATAGCAAATAGAGCCTTATCCTCCTCTTCATATCCCAAAAAATCCCAACTTTTTCAATCTTTTTCAAGATTTGCCTCTACAACAACAACCCCAAGAAAATCCAAAATCCCAAAACCCCAAGAACCCTCTTCATCTTATTCTCTTACCCCTCCAAAAATTGAAACCAATGAAACTGAAAATATATCTTCTTGGTCAAAGCCAAGTGAAATCCCTTACCAATCAAAAGTTGCTAATTTTGTCAATCTTGTTGGTTTTGTGCAAACCCCAATTCAGTTTGAATCTTCCCCTGATGGGAATTACTGTGCTGGTACTATTCTTGCTCATGAGAGTAATGATAATAATAATAGTAATAATAATAACTCTATTTTAATGATTCCTGTTGTGTTTGTTGGTGATTTAGCTCATGTTGTGGCTTGCCATGTAAAGGAAAATGATTGTGTTTATGTTTCTGGGAAGTTTTCTATGGATCCATTGCCTTGTGAAATTATGGATAAATATAACTTCTCTTTTCATATTGTTGCTGAAAATGTTAACTTTGTTCAAGGTCTGAAACAGATAGCTCCCCGAAAGGCGAGGGGACAATTTGTTTATCCGAGAAGTAGTACTAAGCAGCAGCATTCTGATAATGAGAAAGATATTAGCTTGTCTACTTTGGAAAATGATGATTCTGTTGTTAATTCGGGTGGTGGGAGTAAGTCGGAGGGAGGTGATGAATGGAGGGACCTTATCAAGAATCCGAAACAATGGTTGGATTGTAGGAAGGCGAAGTTGGACGGGATTGTAAAAGCAAGGCACCCTGATTTCAAGAAGAAGGATAGTAGTAGTATTGCATTGTGGCTTGAGAATGCGCCGAGGTGGGTAATTGAGGGAGTTGAAGGACTTGAATTTGATGTTTATGTTCCGAAATCTAAAGGAGTAGGAAAAGAGGTGGATTCTTGGAAAGATTTGTTGGAAAATCCTGATAAATGGTGGGATAATAGAGCTAGTAAGTTGAATCAGAAAGCACCTGATTTTAAGCACAAGAATACTGGTATCGGGCTATGGGTCGATAACTCACCAGATTGGGTGTTGTCTCAGTTGCCACCATCGAGAGATCAACGTGCTGGTTATAAGATGAACCAGAGCTAAAACGTATTGCGCATCAACTCCACTTTAGGTAGAGTTTCCATGCAATCTTGATGCTATAACAGTAGACTTTGTGCAGTATAGTCAAATCCCGGCCACCTAAAAGTTTGAGAAGTGTTGACGTGGAGGGAAGCGCATTAACGTTATGCTTGTGAAGTACTTATTATTCCCTATAGTGGTACATCTTATAGCACTTTCTTATGATAGTTTTGTTATCCAATGCGTCTTTTATTTATGATTTTGGTGAATATGAACACCTTGATTTTAGTATTTTGAGAATAGCAGTGCTATTTGTTGATTCCTCTTACTTAAGCTCCAACGCCAAGCCAAATTTTCGCATGAAAACTTTTCTCAAATTCTGTGTGTTAATTTGATTTTCCCATCGGGTAGAGGTAAGGTCTGCGTACACACTACCCTCCCCAGACCTCACTTGTGGGACTATACTGGGTCGTTGCTGTTGTTGTTGTGTGTTAATTTGATTTATGACATGCATTTTCAAGAAAACAATATGATGAGATGTTAGTAAAACAATATGGCACGTCAAAAATTAGCAAAGAGAAAATGGAGGGTAAAAGAATGACACTAGTTTGAATGTATCTAAGCACATTAGTTTGAAACTTTCACCAGCTATCTTTTCTTGAATGATGATCTCAAGCTTTGCTATCCGACCCTGTTTTGTCATTGTCATGTCCAAAATCTAGACATGGAGTTGCTATAAATTATATAAAGCTATCAGTAATAATCCTATGCATCCAAGGTATGACATTGTTGACAACAGATCTGTCTTAGATCACTAGTCTGTTCTTTCTGCTGCCCGGCTATGTTGCGTGGACTCTCCAAAATATAGCCGCACCCGCGTAGGATCCTTCAAAAATACACTACTTTTGGAGGATCCGACACGTATCCGGCCACATGTTCGGAGAGGCCGAGCAACATAGCTGCCTGGCGTCTTGGTAAATTTTGGACAGCCTGAAGTCTGCAGGTAAGTGACAATTGGCTCTATAGCCAGTAAAACTTTGTCCATAGTTTTTTTTATTTGGCTAGAGTTATAGGGTGGCCAGGATACGCACACCTTCATCTTTACATGCGGTCAGTTACAGTTGAAGCTATTCAAAATCAATATGTATCGCCAAAGAATCAGTACCAGGTATAGATTGATCACTATTGCCAGTAAGTTTCCAAGAAAATTTACTTGCAGGCACATTTAGACTACAGCTTGAGCAACAACAACAATCCCGTAACCACAAGTGGGGTATGAGGAGAGTAGTGTGTAGTGTGTACGCGTATCTTATCCCTATCTTGATTGGTTGGTAGTGGAGTATTAGTTTGATAATATTTTGAAATTATTGCTGGTTATTTAGGATTCTACTTATTGACATATTTAGAATGGCTCCGGTAGCTAAATTTATGTCTAAGTCTGGTTGCTCGGGCCGTTGTACCTTTTGACTATGGTATGGTATTGCCATATCATGAGCTTTGGTCAGTTTAGAGACTATACATGTTCCTAATTGCTCCCTTAACATTAGTGATAAGGGTCGTTTGGTTTGAAGACAAGTTATGCTGGGATTAGTTATCTATGTTGTATTAATTTTGAGATTGTCATTTTTACTGCTTTATCCTGACATTACTATTCCATCATCTGACATGTATAAGTTAACCCGGTACTATTCTATTTTTAATCTTGGAATAACTTATCCCAGGTTTACTGAATAGAAGGCTTTGGTGTGTACCAAAAAGGAGAATTTGGGTCATATTAATAGCTTTACGATCCCTGAACAAGCTTGGTTGACGAACAAAGTTTATGCGCTGCTAATATAGCAGCTTGTCGAGCATTTTACATACTCACACCATCCATTTCAAATAGTTTATACGCTAATGCGCCGCTAATTTACTACCTAAGTTTTAGTCTAATAAAAGTTTAGTCTTCCAAGAGGAATGAGATTTGCCACCTTATTTGCTTATATTCCAAACAAGTCCTAAACAGAAACTCATATAAAGAAAGTAGTTAAAATGCCTCAATCCTTTTTTTTGGGGGGTAAATTAGGAATCCTGCAACCACTACTCTTGGGGTGTGCTTTGGGTGTAATAGCTCGTAAACCACACGGAAGATGTAAATCGTACTACGCAACCCCTGTACAACGAGCTCTTTTTTTTTTTTGATTTCTCATCCGGTGTTCGGTATTCACATTTGGGCCCGACTAATTCGGATTCGCGTCGGGAAGTCTCACGTTGGGGTAAAGCGCTCCCAACAAAGGCGACTCTATACCTAGTCTTTAACTAGTTTCTTTTCTTTCTATTTTTTCAGGTTTCAGACTAGCAAAAAAACAAAAAACAAAAAGACTAGAACTAGGAATTAATTTATGTCTATTATTGACTAACGCTCTAATTAAGTATCAAAATGAGTTCATGAACTAAACTTTCCTACTATTTTAAGTGAGTAATAATTGACAGTTTCCTTCAATATATATAATTTAAGTGAGTTTAATAATTTTATATTGTCACCAACTTGCTTAAACAATTAAATTAAATTAAATCAAATAGAAAAATCATTTCTTGCTTCCTAAAACTTGACATTTTAGGTGTATGAGATTTCTATCTCAACTACTATTTGGTATAGAAAGCAACTTATTTCCTTCTGCATATGATTAATTTCTTCTTTCTTTTACTTCAAGCAAAATCCCTCATCCAATAAAATTGAGAAAACAACAAACACTTTGTTTTATTCAACCATATTAGTTATATATAATTTCCATATTACAACATTTTCTTGGCCAAGCATTTTAAATCATGGTTTCTTTAGAAAGATCAAAGAAAAAAGTGCAACTATGGAAGAAAGCAATTGTTCATTTTCTTCTTTGTTTTGTTATGGGATTTTTCACTGGCTTTGCTCCAACAGGCAAAAGTTCATTGTTTTCCACTAGGAATATTGCTATTCCTAAAATTCCTCAATCAAATCAAACACAACCAAATATGTTGCACCATTCAAGATTAGAAAGTGAAACTTTCAATAAACCTTTATTAGACGAAACAACAACAACAACAACAATAGCTTCAGAATGGTCTAACTTAAACGATACGAGACATTCAGAAGAAGGAGAAGAGCGGCCGGATAAAGATCAAGATAATGGTGAGTTCTTGAATCCGAGAAGGCTACTAATTATTGTCACTCCAACGAGCGCGAAAGATCGAAATAGAGGAATGCTATTAAGGAGATTATCAAACACATTGAGATTAATTCCACAACCAATTTTATGGGTGGTTGTGGAGCAACAAAATGAGGATTCAAATGTATCAGAAATACTTAGAAAAACAGGAATTATGTATAGACACTTGGTTTTTAAGGAGAATTTCACTAATATACATGAAGAAGTGGATCATCAAAGAAATGTGGCTCTTAATCACATTGAACATCACAAGTTAAGTGGGATTGTTCATTTTGCTAGCCTATCAAATGTCTATGATCTCAGCTTCTTTGATGAACTTCGAGCAATTGAGTAAGTTTTCTTAATAAAATCATTTCCATTATAAATATTGCAATTTTTTTATTTTTTTATTTTTATGTAGGAGTCTATTTGATCATTTAACTTAGTTCTCTCGAAAGAAAATGATAACCATTCTCTCGGTTTAGATAATTTCCATGAGCCAATAAGACGTGTCTAGAATGGGGCCAACTATCTTTCCGCAGGGATTATCATTTTCAGTTTGACTCTCGAAACTCAATATCAGAGGAGGGTTTCAGGCTGTTTTAATATGTTACAGTAGGAATATACGTTATTTTTTAGGTTCCTAGTCACACTTTCTATAGACGGCTATCTATAATTATCTTTTAGGTGACATGACAGTATATAAGCTTTTTTATTTCGTCAATATATATAAGTTAAAAGCATATCATTTGGATAATCTCTAAGTCATTTAGTAAGTGTTAGTTGAGGAACTTTGCCTCACATATATTTAAATAACATGAAAAATTAGTAGTTTTTGACCAAATCTTAAGTTAGTGGGCTCCTTTCTTGGCTGTTATAGGTCTTTACTACATAAACAACTAAACAAGCATCATAACAGCTAGCTAATTATCCAATATTTTTAAAATAAAGCCTAATTAATATAATAAATTTATCAAATCCAAACTCTCTTTTGTACATAATATTTTTTTCACTTATACTAAATAAACGCTAAGGAATCGTTTGGTATGAGGTATAAGAAGGTATAGTGTTGGTATAAAAATTTAATACCACTTTAATACTTCGTTTGGTTAGCAAATCAGGTATAAGTTATCTCAGGATTAAAATTAACACCGGGATAACTTATACCTTATAGAGGGTGGGGTAATTAGCATCGGTATAACTTATAAATTCTTCTTACAAATTATGTAATTGTCATATTTAATACAACATACCAGGGATAAAAAACAATCTCAGCATAAATTATATCAGGATAACTTATTCTGTCATAACTCGTATTCAAACCAAACGACCCCTAAGCAGCGTTAACACAGAGATTCTTAAAACAATTAAGCATCTTACATGTTGTCTTCATCAAAGAAAATCTTTGACAACTTATACAAACACATGGTTCACTTAGTCTCATTAATCTTTTTACATTCTTTATTAAATATTTGGTTTGACAATTTTTTTTATTAAAAGAAAAGGCAACCCAGTGCATGGGTCCACGAAAGGGCCGAATCACATTAAATTTATGTACGCAATCTTACTTAGTATTTTTATAAGAGGCGATTTTCATGGATTGAATCAGTGATTTTCAGGTCACATAACGGATTTGAGAACCAAAAAAGGGAAATATTTGATTTTGTTAAATTGCAGGGGATTTGGGACATGGCCAATGGCATTATTAAGTGCAAACAAGAAGGAAGTGATAATAGAGGGACCAGTTTGTGATTCATCTGAAGTTATGGGGTGGCATTTGAAGAAAGCAAATAATTCAACAGATGAAAGGCCTCCTATTAGAGTTTCAAGTGTTGCTTTTAACACTTCAATTCTTTGGGATCCAGAAAGATGGGGTCGCACTTCTTCTATTCAAGACACTTCTCAGGTATATATTATTTACTAGAATACACAATTTTTTTTTTGTTTTGTTTTTCACCCGATGTCCCGTATCAATATTGGGGCCCGATAAAATCCGGATTCGCGTCGGAAAATCCCACATTGGAGGTAAAATGCTCCCTAACAAAGGCGACTTCATACTCAGGGACTCGAACCCGAGACCTCTGGTTAAGGAAGGATACAAATTCAAGTTAATTAAGTGGACGTTAAGACATAAGAATTGTGAAATGCCGGAAAAAAATAATTTTTTTAAAGTGAAAATGATATTTGAAAATTAGAGTTATTTTATTGACATGAATACAAATTGGAGCAGTTTTTTTTTTTAATTTTGCAAAGTGATTTGAAATGAAAATTTTGAAAAATAGTTTTTTGAATTTTTTGAATTTTTTTAAAATTCCAAAAATCAACTTCACGTGATATTTTAAATTTTCATGGCCAACTACTGATTCCAAAAAAAATTATTTATACTTTTGCGGCTACCAAATGTAAATAATTTCAGCCGCAGACTAAAAGTAATTTTTGCCCTAATAACTACGCCTCGGTCTCAAACAAATTGGCGTTGGCTATGTGAATTCCCACTTTCTCCATTTCAAGAAAATGGATATCTTGCACTAAATTTCTCTTCTAAATTGAAATATGAAAAATGTTTTTTTTTAAACCTAATTTTTCAATTCCTACATCTATATGCAAGTGTTGTGTGTGGTGAAGAAAGACAAAAGAAAATTAAAATTAGTAGTTGAAGTGGTTATCTCAACAAGCTTCCATTAATCACTATCATTAGTTGAGAATAGACAGCCAAGTCTACATAAGCTAACACTGGCAATATACCTAAACATACAATTAATTACTAATATATGACAACTAATTCTACCAAAACCTTTTGATAAAAAATAAGTTATGAAAATAAAAGAGCAACTAAACTTCATAATTTTGTCTCTTTCTTAGGGTGTGTTTGGTACGGAGGACGACTTACATGTTTTGAAAAATATTTTTTAATTTTTAATATTCGATTAGCTTAAATAAATTAGAAATATTTTTCTCATGATCGGGGGACAATATCTTCCCTACCCAAAGGAGGAAATATATGTTTCACAAATACCGTAATAATAATAATAATAATAATAATAATAATAATACTAAATATTTTTTTTTGCAGGATTCATTGAAATTTGTGAGAAAGGAAGTTCTTGAAGACGAGACAAAATTGATGGGAATTCCTCCAAATGATTGCTCCAAAATTTTGCTATGGAATCTCCCACTTTCAACATGAATATAAATCAGAGTTATTTGACAAACAGAAGGAAAAAAAAAATAAGAGAAAACAATAATCAATTAGCAATTCAGGATTAATAATTTTTGTCATAATTCTGGTCTATCTTGTAATATTTATTATTATTCCATCCCTTTTCTCGTCTTTTTTCTTGTCAATTACAATTTTGTTTCAGATATAGAAATACATTCCAATCCTGGCATTTCAATTGAAGCTTCTCAAATAAATTGTTAATTTGACACTTATTTTACTATTTAAATTACACGACTTAATAAAAGTTAACTTTAACAAAATAAAATGTTGCAGGTGATTTAACTATGTATTTTAACTAATCCGATAAAAATAATAATTAACCCGCTATCGCAAGTTAAATTTCTAAAAACAATTATACTGTCGATATATATAACTTGAATTTTCTTGAAAAGAAAATTGAACACGATAGAACTAAAACTCTGATATAAGATTTTGGTTCCAAAAGATATTTTGTACTTGCCAAAAAAATATCTATTTAATTATTATTGGGAGTGAAATAATCAAGTGCGTAACGCAACCTTGAACGGTGCTAAATCATTCAACAAAAGAAAAATATACCAAAAGAGACACAAATATTTACAACTTGTTTGGATGGTTGTTACACCTCGTTTCATAATGTATTGTACTATATCGTTTAATGAATACAATAATTGATTAGATTGTATCGTTTGCGATTGTTTCATGATATCATACCTCAACAATATAAAGAATAAATTTGCAATATTATAAAGAAAAATTATGATATAAGGTAAATTTATTATACAAATAGGTAGGGTAAATGATAAAATAAAATAATTTAATAATAGTGAAGGGTGAGATGAGAGAAAAAGACAAGATAACGACGCAAGCACACCAAATCGGTCGTTACATAAAGTGGCACATTTCGTGGTTACGTAACGACGGATTTAACAATACGATACAATAAAATTTAAGTAACATAAAAAACAAACATCGTATTTAAAGTAACAATACGATACGATACAATAAGTGACGATCATCCAAACAAGCTATTAATGTGGTTCGGTTTGACCTACATCTGCGGCGAAGATGAGCAATCCACTATATAAAAAAGAGTACAAAATATCGTGAGAAGAACCTCATAAAGGGGCAAACACAAGTGACACACTATCAGTTGTCCCGTAAAGTTCTCCTACTAAACACGACTTTCAAACCCCTTATGGCTACATTGTGTTCAATAGATGCCAGTGAATGAGAAAGAAGTATCCTCAATATATAGAAGTTCAAATTTTTTCCTACAAGAAAAGGGACTAGCCAAATATTAAAGATTTATAATTTCTTTCTACAAGAAGGACAACCCAATTATGATAATTATATTATCATTTCTTTCGAGAGATAGGAAACCAAATATTGTCATCACACATTTGCTCCATGTTTATTCCAAAAAAAAAAAAAAAAAAAACAAAGAAAAAAGGATTTACTTTTTTCTTTTTTGAGCAACCAGGAAATATATATTAAAAATTACGAAATATTTAATACATCATAGTCATATTTTATGTCACTTAAAACGCTTAAATTTCCTTAACTTGCTAATACATTGCAAGCATCATAAGCTAAGTAATTAACAAAAACATATTGTTCTTCTTATTCATTCCTTACTAGCATCAATTTTACGTCTATATTATTAACAGTCTGAATAAGTTGGTTTTTTCTATTTCAAAAACTTTTGATGTTTCGTCATAGTTGTCACAAAATATTTTTGGTAAAACATCAGCTTCACTCTGATTGGAACGTTATTCGCTTTAAAGAAGTCACTTTAAATTTTATACATGTTTGCTGCTATCGAATATAAATAGTTTTTGCCGCATGTTAAAATTAATTTTTACCCTTCAATATACATATATTGTGTACGTAAGTGTATATTTCAGTATGATATTTTATAATTGAACTCTCAACCAAATAAGGAAAATTTTGGATCCCCTAGTGTGGATTCTTTTCTTCTCTGAATTTATCAATGCTTGAAATTGTTGTCGGCTTAATGGGTTGTTAAAAGCGCATCAACAATAGCGTAGAAGTTACTAACTTTTTTTTATGGAAGTCAAGACCCCTCCGTGACGTGGTCCCCCCTGAGAGCATAAAATCATTATTCATCAGATTTTTTTTTAAAAAAAAGAAGTAATTTTAAAGAAGCATAATGGAATTCGAGGGGTTAAGGGGTTGAGTGATAATGCAAGTGGCAAAATTTGAATTCGCGCTAGAAAGTCTCACTTCAACAACTTGTTTGGATAGTTATTACCTATTATATTATATTATATTAAATACAATAATTATTTTGATTATTACTTAAATTTTATTACATCATATTATTAAATTTATACTTATATAACGATAAAAAATATCATTTTATATACTGCTCGATTTGCTATGATTGTATCGTTACCTTTTTTTCTTCTTTCACTTGCCCTTCCTTATTATTAAATAATTCTATTTATTATTTATCCTATCTTTTCATATAATAATTCTATTGTGTATTCAATAATTTCTTTATACATTGCAAGTTTATTGTCATATTGGTGCATGAGATCATGAAACAACACAAATAATATAATGTATTCAAATATTGTATTTATCAAAATAATAAAATATAATATAATATGATACACTATGAAATTACATATAATAATCATCCAAATAAACTACTTTAAATTTACTCGGGGCTCGAATCAAAGACGAATTACTAACAAAGACGACTTTATACTCGGGCTAGAGAGGTGCTTAAAATTCTAAGTATCATTTTTACTTGGAATTCTTCTCACCCAAGATCTGGTTTCTCTCTCTTGTTTATTGATTACTAATAAAGTAGTCACCTCAAAAGGGGTGACACCAAATACCTCAAGGGGTCCAGCTCTTTTCTCATCTTTTTGTTTCTCTACTTTGGCGTTAGAGATATATCTGAAATAAAGCTAACTTCTTTCAACAACGCAACTAAGAAATGTAAGCTTCCTTAGATCTGTCAAGCTCCAATTTTTACTGCACATTTTTCTTATTTCACCAATTTCTAGTTTAATGTATGCTTCTTTACTGTAATTTTAGCTCCATATTTTCTTGTTTTCCAGTTTGCTTTTTCAGTTTTCTAAATTTTTTCTTCTCTTTTTTTGGGATATTTGATAAATGTGTGTTTGATCTTTGGCCTATTGTTGAAAAGGAAGCTGATTGCAGTGACATTATGTAAATGTCTTTTAATTTGTATATTTTTTTGTTGGATTGTTGCTATTTGGTGCTTAAATTTGTCCAATTGGGTTTATAGTTACTGTACTATTTGAATTAGATTGAGCTAATATAGACACTTTAAAAAGTTGGGATCTTTATTAGCAATGAAAGTTTTAATTCACAGATCTTAGATTATAATCCCAAATCTATAGAGAGTCACAATTAAAGTTGTTGTACATTTTATGTAATAATAATTCACAAAATTTGTCAGCCGTACACCAAGAGAACTAGCTCTGGTATTTAAGTGGAGAAGGGTAGAGCGTCGGGCCCATCGTCCCCGAGTTTCAAAGGATGTGGTCAGAGGCGGAGTTAGGATTTGAAGTTTATGGGTTCAGGAATCTAATTTGTTTAAGTTACTGGGTTCTTAATTAATACATTGTATATATTCGATGAATTTCTTAAGACAAATACATGATTTGGACCTCTAGCTCCGCCCCTAGCTGTGGTCGGCCCAAAAGGTCGGCTTCAGATGGATTTCTCGGTCATAAAAGAAAGTCACAAAAATTGTGTGATGCATTTTGATGTAGATGAAATAATTAATGTAATATATTATGTTATAGGGCAAATTGAGGAATGAAAAGAAGATGGGGAGGAAAGGAAGCTGGTTTTCTTCTGTAAAGAAAGCTCTGAGCCCTGATCCGAAGGAAAAGGCAGACAAGGTATATTGAAATAGCAATTCCCTACTCCTTTCCTTATGAAAGTTATCTGTTTTATCGATGGTTCTGATATTTATTGTGCTTAAATTTCAGAAAGCAAGTAAATCAAAGAAGAAATGGTTCGGGAAAGAAAAGCAGACGCTCCCCGATTCTTCGACTGTGGTGACCGCCACAGTGTCGCCTCCTCGTCCTGCCCCTCCAATGGAAGAGGTCAAGTTTGATGAAGTGGAAGAGGAGCAGACGAAACATGCTTATTCCATCGCAGTTGCCACAGCTGCTGCTGCTGAAGCTGCTGTTGCAGCTGCCCATGCTGCTGCAGAGGTTGTTCGATTAACTACAGTGAACCAATTCGCTGGCAAATCAAATGAAGAAGTAGCTGCAATCCGAGTTCAGACTGCCTTTCGAGGTTATCTGGTATGCTTTCTTAAATTATAGTGTTCATTTTGCTTTGTGTGATATTTCCTTATATAGCAGCAATTTTTTAATTGTTTGACTTTTGGTTTATCATCTGTAGGCGAGGAGGGCATTGAGGGCATTAAGAGGACTTGTCAGACTCAAATCACTTGTTGATGGACCTGCTGCCAAACGACAAACGGCAAATGCTCTCAAATGCATGCAGGCTTCATCTCGTGTTCAATCTCAGATTAGTTCTAGAAGGATCAGGATGTTGGAGGAGAACCGAGCTCTCCAGAGGCAGCTTATGCAGAAGCATGCGAAAGAACTCGAGAGTTTGAGGGTTAGTTTCATTCTTTATTTCTGGCGGAACATGATTCTCCAATAGGCATGCCTGAGATGAATCTTCCCGTCAAAATAACTAGGATGTCATTAGTCATATTTAGTGTCTCATTGAAAGTTCGGGAGGAAAATGATGTGTCGATTTATGGGAATGGTGACATCAGAATATGCAACAAGATGGGATTAGATATATCAACATTTGACCATCCAGTTATAAGCCACTGAAAATTTTCTGTTTACATATTTCACCGGTTTAAACGTCTGGTCTGTTTGTCCCAACTTGTAATTGGTCAATCACCTTCTATTTTTGAGCAATATTTGTTTGTTCCTATCACTCTCTTGTGAACAGCTTAGGGATCTTTGTAGTATTCTGAGTTGTCAGCCAAGTTTATACTACAATTTCTTTTCTTTGGAGGAGGGGGTTTCGTCTTTGGGTGAATTATCTATATACTGGCGGCTATATGAGTTTTTCTGAATGAAGTCGAAGTTCTCATCTAACATCACTCTTTGTTTTCTCATATTTGATAGAGAGGAGAGGAATGGGATGATAGTCTACAATCACAGGAGCAGGTTGAAGCTAGCTTGCTCAGCAAATATGAAGCTGCAATTAGACGAGAAAGAGCACTTGCGTATTCGTATTCTCACCAGGTATTCAACTAATCTTTGTTTTATTGATAAAAAAAAGGGCAAAAGGGCAGGCCGGTGCACAAAGCATCCCGCATTCACGCTTGATCCGTGGAAGGGCTGCACCCGAGATGTCTGATGTAGGTAGCCTACCCTGATGCAAGCATCGGTGGCTAATTTCACGGCTCGAACCTGCGATCTATAAATAGAATTATCATTTTTAGAGGAAGTCCAGTGCAAAAGCCTACATTTGGTCCATGGTAGGTTTTAGATGTATGCCGCATCTTAAGCTGCAAAGAACCTTTTTCTCAATACTGCTGACATTCACATAGTCCAATATTAAGAATGGATGATTGCTAATAGCTAGGCCTCGAGCCCTATTATACAAGATGTAATGCAACACTAGAGATAGAAAGGTTGATGTATGTTATCATTATCATCTTTCTCGAGCTACTAAGGACAATTTGAGTGATTGATTCTGTAAAATTGTAACTGAACAGCAAACCTGGAAGAAATCATCAAGATCTACCAATTTGTTGTTTATGGATCCAACCAATCCTCAGTGGGGTTGGAGCTGGCTAGAGCGATGGACGGGTGCTAGGCCTTGGGAAAGTCAAAGCTTATCTGAGAAAGAACGTAAAAATGATCAGATGTCTGTTAGAAGCATGAGCATTACTGGAGGAGAAATTGCCAGGGCGTTTGCCCGTCATCAGCTGAATTCTGAACTCCCTTCATCCCCTACTACTCCTTTGAAGCCAGCCACTTCAGTAACAGCGAGAAAGCTGAAATCAGCAAGCCCAAGAGTTAGTGCAATAAACCAAGATGATGATGATGCTCGAAGCATGTTTAGCGTGCAATCAGAACGGAACAGGAGGCATAGCATTGCAGGGTCATCTATACGAGATGACGAGAGTTTGGCGAGCTCTCCTTCAGTCCCGAGTTACATGGCCTCTACGAAATCTGCAAAAGCAAAAACACGGTTGCAGAGTCCATTAGGCGTAGAGAACGGAACACCAGAAAAGGGATCGGCAGGGCCTGTGAAGAAGCGGCTCTCTTATCCACCTTCACCTGCCCGGCCAAGGCGACATTCAGGCCCACCAAAGATTGACAACACCTCATTGAACACCTCCATCGCTGAGAGTAATGTGAACGTTGTCGTCAACTAATACGCGACCCTACCAACGCCCTTCTGGCTGGCTTATTGTAGGTATGCATTAAAAATGCCATTCATTGTGCAACACCAACTGCACCATAAAATTCTTATTAATTCATTGCTGTAGGGACTGGTTCTTGCTTTTCATTTTTTACTTTCTCCCACGGTTGTTGATGAACATAGAAATGCAATAGTTGTGAATCATTTTAGACAACATTTCCTTGATTGTGATTACATATTATTGTACTTTTACTTATGTACCCTAATACTGAAAGAAAAACATATTAATATTTCTTTGTTCAGTCAATTGTATATTGCTTGTTTCGTCTTTCCATGTATTGGTTTATTGGACTTTTGAGTCTTTTAACCATTAAAAAATTTATTGTTTGACCACCCAAAAGTGTGATCTAAGGGGTCGTTTGGTTCGCAGATAGAATTATTCTGGGATTATAATCTTGGGATAAATAATCCCTTGAGTTACAGTGCTATTACTTTGTTTGGTTGGTTGGATCAAAACTGGGATATAATATATATAATCCAAAATATGTGTTTGGTTTAAAGTTGGATAAACTTGAATAAAATTCTATTTCTTATTATAACCTTAGATATTTCATGACTAATACAAATTTAAACAATATTTTTCTTAACAAAAAACTCCACCCAACAATATTTTCTTATTAAACTAAACTCAAATACTCAACTCCACTAAAAAGCTTTATCAAAATCCAAACCCCAACTAACAAAATTAGGCAAAATCAAAGACATTACTTCATACCATCCAAGATGCAAGAAAATTATGTTCTTGTTGCACTGTTGCAAAAGAAGTGCACAAACTGAAGCAATAGTGTAGAAATATGCAGAAAAATATTGAAGCTAAGCAAAAGAGTGAAAAATCAATGCAGTAAAATGCAAAAACTATGTAGAAATTGTGCAGAAAACTGCAGAAAGAGTGTAGAAAACTGCAGAAAAAAATGTAAAAACATAGCAGAAAAACACAAAAATTATGCAGAAGCTGTACCAAGAAGGCAAGAATGCAGAAATGATGCAGAAACTGAGAAAAGTGCATGAACTATGCAAAAGTTACTCAAATACAGTGCAAAAAAAATACAAGAACTGTGCAAAAAAAAAGAGAGAAAGAGTGCAGAAACTGAAAATAAAATCTGCTAAACTGAAATTTACAAACTACAAACTGAAATTAAAATATGCAGAAATTGAAACTAAACTAAGTGCAGAAACTAAAGCTAAAACAAACGTACTGATGCAGTGAAAAGGCTTTTGGAGGGGTAATTTTGTCTTTACAAATGTTTATCCAAGGGATTATAATCCTGGTTGTTATTCCACCTCCAATGTAGGATAAGTTTATACCAATATTTGATATAAAATCATATTTAATACCAGTTATCAAACATGGAATAAATTTAATCCTTATTCTTATACTGGGATATCCCACTTAATACCTGTAACCAAACGACCACTAATAGTTAATAAAATTGGAGGAGAAGTATAGGGTGTCAAATTTAAGTGGGATATTTGCATCTATACCCGCTTTTTGTGTCACGTTTTAACTTATACCGGCTTTGCAAAACAAATTGCAAGCGTACCCACTTTTCACATAAACTTCAGGCATACGGGCCTGAAGTACCAAAGGCAATCACAAAAACTTCAGCGTTCTAGGAGCCGGGCCTGGAGTTGTTTGTAATTGCTGAACTTAAGCATTATACTAGCTGAAGTTTTGTTCTCTATTTGTTGTACTTAAGCATGTTTTAGCTGAAGTATTCAATAGTTTTTCGTAAAGCTTTTTCAAAAACTTCAGCATAAGAAGCTGAAGTTACTTAGTTCATCTGTAAAAACTTCAGCACTAAATAAGCTGAAGTTTGTCCTGGATTCATTAGTTTTGTCATAAAGCTTTTCAGAAACTTCATAAGAAACTGCTGAAGTTATTTAGTTCATTTGTAAGAATTTCAGCACTAAATAATCTGAAGTTTCAACCTTGATTCATTAGTTTTGTCATAAAGCTTTTTCAAAAATTTCAGCAAGTTATTTAATTCTTTTGTAAAAGTTTCAGCATTAAATAAGCCGAAGTTTAGTTTTGTCATAGCTTTTTCAAAAGCTTCAGCAACTTCAGCACTAAATAAGCTGAAGTTTGCACAGGTAGTAGGAAGAACGAGGCGGATGAAGTTGTAAAAATTAGGGTTAAGTTAAATAATTTAAAAAATATGGGTATAGGTTAAATGATGGCAACCAAATAAGACTCCTCGCGCAGTTTTTACAATTTAAGTCCTAACCGATACAAACACATTTTCATTCCATCTTAAAAAGAAAAATCCACGAGTGAAAAATTATCAACCTTCTAACTACAGACAATTCAAATTTTAATAAATTCAGATAATCAACGAGACAAATTTGCTCGTAAAGTAAAAACTCACTTCTAAAAGAGGATTTACGAAAATTATCTTGATAATTGGATATTTTCGAAACTAAGGTAACAAAAAAATATTCAAGTTTTTTTAAAATTAAAAAAATACTATTTTGGTTTCTTTTAGATAAAAACCCTAGCACCACCAAAAGATGTGGCGCATTGGATGAAACTGCTCCTCCCTTAATCGGATATCTCGAGCGCTTAGCCCCTAATGGGGCCCTACGATGGTGCGAATCCAAATATAGTCGGGCTCCAATGTGGGTACCGGACACCGGCCGGGATACAAAAAAAAGAAAAAAAAGAAAAAAGAAAAAAGAGAAACCCTAACAAAGAAAAAGTGGGACCCAGTCAAAAGATTCTATATAAATTTTGGAGAAGCCCATGAATGGATTCTCATTTGGTCTAATCTCTTCTTCTTCAACCCCTTAGGTGAAGAACCTTCGGCAAAAAAATGGTGAACACTCTTTCTTTTATTTGAATTTTCTTTCTTATTACTATTCCATTTCAATTTATACCACATTATATAATTTTTTAATTGTTTGTTCTTCTAACCCTTTACTGATAAAGATCAGCAATTGTCCTCTATTTTTTCTTCTTCTTTTTCTCTTTTCCAGTACCTAATTCTTGATTTTCTGGGGATACTCATAGTATGATATATAGTGGGTTCTATGCATCTGTAGTAATCTGGGGTTCCTTATTTGCTGGTTCTGTTCATAAAGCTTTAATTTTTTATTTTCATGCATCTTTAATCTTCTCTGTTGGCTATGCTCTTCATACTTATGGTAATAAAGCTTCGAACTTGTTTTTTCCTTTCAGTTTGAGATTTTTAGCTTATACTATAAACTTGTATAGAATGGAGCCTTTAGAGCAGCGGTAAAGTCGTCTGCCTGTGATCTATTGGTCGCGGGGTCAAGCCGTGTAGGCAGTCTCTAATGTTTGCATTAAAGGAGACTGTTTCACACCCTTGCAGTGCGACCCTCCCCGGACCGTGCATGATTGCGGAATGCCTTGTGCATTGGGCTGCAACAACAACGACCTAGGGGAGGGTAGTGTGTACACAGACTTTATCCCTATCCGATGGGGCAGAGAGGCTGAGTCCTATACACCCTCGAAACAGGGATGCAAAAAGGGGAAAAAAGCTTGGATAGTTGCGTTGCATGATAATTTGGTTAAGCATCTTTTTTCACGTCTTTGTTCTCAATATGACTCCTTTTTGCTATTTTCAATCTGAAGTATCAATTTTCATCAGCAATTGCTTTACAAAAGCTTTTAATTTGTTTCTAATATTTATAATATGGATTATAACATTGTTAAGAAAGTGATTATTTTTCTTATGTTTAAAAGAGGAGTGCTGATTTATTTATTTGCTTAATGAATATTTTAGTACACATTATCTTAATTTTTTCCCTTAAAAATGTGCTTTTGATTATATCGCGATCATACACTACGTATACATATCTTAACAAACATGCAATGATAAGCACGATCTTTTGTCGCTTATAATCACCATATTATTATCATCGTATCACTTGACTATGGACCAAATGGTTTGATGTTTGTTTAGTATCTTAGTTTATCTTTTGCTTTGAGACCTCTCTGTGATTGCCGATGATGGGATTGCTCTAACCCATTAGGAATTGACCACTCACTGTTGCGATGGCCCTGTTGTTTTCTGTTTCCCTAGAAGTGGCCTGTTGCATATATCTCGTTTTATTCATTACTATTTCGAGCTTCTTGTTTGTTGCGCTAGTAGCATCTGTATCTTCTTTGCACATTCTTGAGTCGTTCTTCAAATGGGAATGGTATTGGAGAAATGGTCATATATTGGGCCCTGAGGGCTTTGGTCTAGAAGTAACAGTGTAGGGCGTGATGTGTGGGGGTAAGACACACGTCATTGGCTCAGCACTGCCGCTGAAAAGCCTGGTATTTAAATGGAGAAGTATTAAAGGGCACCAGATTTAGAACCGTGCACCACTGTTGAGCGAGATTCTTAGTCTCACCCCCCACCCCCCCACCCCACCCCCCCAAAAAAAAGAAAAAAAAAGATAGCCCATATATCGGATTACCTTAGTCAACTAAGCTATTTGTTGCATTGATGATGCATCAGTAGGACAAGAGTGGGTTGCTCTACTGGTGAGCACCCTCTACTTCCAACCAAGAGGTTGTGAATTCGAGTCACCCCAAGAGCAAGGTTGGGAGTTCTTGGAGGGAGGGAGCCGAGGGTCTATCTGGAACCGCCTCTACCCCAGGGTAGGGGTAAGGTCTGCGTACACACTACCCAGACCCCACTAGTGGGATTATACTGGGTTGTTGTTGTTGTTGTTGTTGATCTGCGTACACACTACCCAGACCCCACTAGTGGGATTATACTGGGTTGTTGTTGTTGTTGTTGATTGATAATGCATCAGTAATTACTAATTATGTCATCATACTGCTTAATGCTCACGATGTAGTTTCAGTATAATGGTTACTTTTATCTTGATTATACTCATAATTTTGTAATTCTAAATTGTGCTTCAGCCTGCACCATTGGTAGCAGGATTGGCTATAGCTGCCGCTGCATATGCTGGAAGGTACGGAATCCAGGCATGGAAAGCATTCAAGGCCAGACCTCCGACTGCAAGAATGCGTAAATTTTATGAAGGAGGTTTTCAGTCTAAAATGAACAGGAGGGAAGCAGCTCTTATTCTTGGAGTCAGGTGTGTTCTCTCGTTCATGTTAACACCTTGCTGCTTTTCCAGTATATCACTACTCTCCCTATGACCTTAGTGTTGAGCCAAAAGTTATTAAGTGAACTGTACAACAGATGAACTTTGCCTAAGTAAAATAATTGAAATTCTATATTATCCATTCAAGTTTATAGCCTGTTTGGCCAAGCTTCTTCTTGGGCCAAAAGTGTTTTTTTGGGCAAAAAATTGAGGTGTTTGACCAAGCTTTTGGAAGGAAAAAAAGTGCTTTTGAGGAGAAGAAGAAGCAGTTTTGGAGAAGCAGAAAAAAGTAGCTTCTCTCCAAAATCACTCTTCTGAGAAGCACTTTTGAGAAAAATACACTTAAGCAGTTTTCAAAAGCTTGGCCAAACACTAATTACTGCTTAAAAGTGCTTTTCAAATTAATTAGCCAAACACAAACTACTTCTCACCAAAAACACTTTTTTTAAAAGTACTTTTGAGAAAAGCACTTCTCAAAATAAGCTGATTTTAGAAACTTGGCCAAACGAGCTATTATTCAGTAAAGGAAATCTGGTAAGGTTTTCCGGCCTACCACTTTTTTGCATTCTTTCTTTTCCTTGTCTGATTCAAGTATTACCAGTCATGCTTAATCACAGCATACAGTTCCCAGAGACATGTAATTTTCCAGTAAATATAGAATTTCAATTCTGTGCCTTAATTGGAATGTAAAAGTGAAGTGGTTGCAGATAGTAATAAACTTGAGCTTTTTTAGTAGAGGTCAATTATTTATTCTGTCCCCATAGCCTGGCCAATGTTGATATTCTAATTACTTCTAACTTTAATAAAACATAGTTACTGAAATTTCTTTTTGTAGGCTGAGCTATACATATATTTTCCATCTGTCAGTTGACTCAACTTACCCTTGTTAACGATATATTTATGGAACTGTAAGTTGGTGCATCCTTGAAAGTTGAAACTATTAAATTTGTTTTTGATAACCGAAGAATTCCCCGAGGACAAGCGGCACAATGTTCGAGAATTGGTGAATAATGACCCCCCCCCCCCCCCCCCCCCCCCCCCCCCCCCCTCCCCCACTCCCCCCAAAACAAGATTCTAGATTTGCATTTGTCTCTTCACTTTTTAAGTTGATACAGAAATTGAACACCGCTTTCCAGCAGCCATTTGAAGGGCTAAGTGACATTTTTCCTTGGGCCTCATTTCTTGATTTTGGTCCAAGGCTTTCATCTGCGTGTGTTTGTTTGGATTTAGACAGCGTGCTTTGTACTGTCTATCTCTGTCTTTCTTCCTCATCCTAAAGAAGACAGACTTAGTACAATGCTATTCAATATATAAGAACTGCAGCATAGCTCGTCTTTCTCCTTTTTTTTCTTTTACTGGATTCGTTATATTGACATTAACCTTCAACAGGGAAAGCGTTCAAGCAGATAAAGTGAGGGAAGCACATAGGAAGGTGATGGTAGCTAACCATCCAGATGCAGGAGGTAGTCACTACCTTGCTTCTAAAATTAATGAAGCCAAAGATACGTTGCTTGGAAATACGAAGAACAGTGGATCCGCATTTTAGGCTCAACAGAGTTTTTAGTGGTGCTATAGAGGTTCCAAATACTACGCTCTTTTATAGGTATTCATGTTCGTAGAATATTAAGAATAGTATATAATTCGTTTAAATCAAAAGATGCATTCAGTTAAATTAGCATTTGTCACCTGCACTAGTTGACCAAATGTTGGAATTTTTTTTTATAGAGTGTCGAGTATCTGAGTTAACCTGTACTTTTGATGCATTGATGACACGGGTGGATTTCCTCATTGATATATCCTGCTGGTGTAAGTCTTTTATAGTTTAATTTTAGCTATTCGTGACGACAGCCAGGAGTGTCCTTGCTTAGAACAACCAGTTATGAGCAACTATGTCTTAATTCCAAACAAGTCGAGTAGTCTTTTATAGTTTAATTTTAGCTATTCGTGACGACAGCCAGGAGTGTCCTTGCTTAGAACAACCAGTTATGAGCAACTATGTCTTAATTCCAAACAAGTCGAGTAGTCTTTTATAGTTTAATTTTAGCTATTCGTGACGACAGCCAGGAGTGTCCTTGCTTAGAACAACCAGTTATGAGCAACTATGTCTTAATTCCAAACAAGTCGAGTAGTCTTTTATAGTTTAATTTTAGCTATTCGTGACGACAGCCAGGAGTGTCCTTGCTTAGAACAACCAGTTATGAGCAACTATGTCTTAATTCCAAACAAGTTAGAGTCGAGTAGTCGACTATTTAAATTCTTATTGCTCATATTGCTGTATTTAAGCAAAGTTAGAAGTGCTCCTTAAAATCCTCTGGACAAACTCTAGTGAAGGCAATGTTAATGGGGTGGGGAGGGGAGAGGACAGTTGAGAAATTGTAGGACTGTTACTAATAGAACCAGCGATATTTATGCTTCCATAATTTGAATCACGTGGTTTCACAGCAGAGAAATTGCATATTCGATAATATAGGCAAATGCATATCAAATTAGGCTCAATGTATTAATTACTCAATTTTGCACTCATGTACACTTTTGGTCAGTTCATACCTTGTAGTCACTAAATCATCTCGTATTTGTCCTTGCTAGTAATGAAACACTAGCACGAACTGGATAGAGTTAACATATCCAAATTCAGTAAAAAGTCTAGATTTACCCCTCAACTTTTGGATATGGTTTAAAATTACTCTTAAGTCTGGAGATAAAGGGTCAAGGGCAAAAACTATTTCAGAATGTGAACATGGCAACTTTTATAGAGATCCTTCACGTCTGGAAGGTATATATGTACCTTAGTCGCCTCTCTCTCTCTCTCTCTCTCTCTCTCTATCTCCCCCCTTGTAATTAGCTTAGTAAGTACAGTAAATACTTGGCTCGAAATGTGAAATTCATTCGTCATTTAGAAAATTAATGTTGCCGGAGATGTAACGATCAACTCTCTCAACTTGAGCTTTAAAAACAGACCCTGCAACAACGAATATCCAAATAAAGAGCATCTATTGAAAGATAAAAATATGCTTACATGGAAATTTTTCACGTGATAATCTGTTCCTCAACCTCTGCTGTTAGGATTCAATGAGTCATAGTGAAATCCACAAAGCACTATCCACCAAAAAATGAAGGGTAAGAAAAATACATTTGAAGCCCAGTAGGACTTCTCGTACATCAGATTCTTTGTACTCCTGGAGAAAAGGAGCATTCCTGTAGTATATACATCAAAAGTTAGTTATCATGTAACTTTTTCCTCTCATTCTGCTGCCAAATCCAGATTTGTAGCTTCCTCCTCTCCTAATTTTGCAGCCTCCTGTTCTCCATCATCTTCCGCTGGAGCATCCTTGCTCTTTTCAAGAAGGCCCTGAGGGCTTCCGAAAATGGTCAGGAACATTTGTCTATGGCATTCCTCGCAGAAGAAGAAATAGGAAAAATGGCCCTCATCGGGAAGCTTGTGCACCGCCACCCTTGGCAGAATTCTAGCCACGTAGTCAGTCACTTGGTGCGGTACTACCTGATCATCCAATCCCTGTTCATAATTCAAATGCTCATGAAATATATTCTACACTGTGGAGACATAGTAGAGATAATTCTATCTTTGCGCAGATCAATGTTCTAACGAAACTCAATGCAGGAAGAGATGAGAAAGCAAATGAAACCGAGGAAACAAGATCTAGATGTTTGCAAACCTGCCATATATGAACTGGTCCTAGAAATCCAGTCAATTCACACTTGACTTGACCATAACCAAACTTAAGCCATGATAGAATCCCTTTTCCAGAACACTTTTCTTGAACTTGAAGATCGACAAGGCTAAACCCCCAATTTGACACCTGAAGTGAAGCTTCCTCTATAAATGGCTTTGAGCTACCCTGGCGTATTGACTCCTCAACATCCCTGTGCCAGAACTCTCCAAAGGATGGTTTGCTGATCAGCACTTTATCCTGAGAAGAACACAAGAGCATACATGACAAAGATAATATAACGTTACAGCAGACACTGCAAGCAGAAGACAGAAAAATAAGTATCAAGTCTTTCTTTATCACAAATAAAGTCAATCAATTCAAATATAGATTTCAATACAAACTAAAGCTGAATTTACAATTTTCTGCTTAACAGTAACTTGAATATTGCTTCAGTAATGGGGTAGGAAATGCAAAGTGTGTTTATCTTTTCACCTTCTTTTTTTTTTTTGGATGAAGAATTATTTTTTCCTCTTTTTTAGTTTTAATTACTGCGGAGTCACGTACTAGGGGCAATCCAAACTGAAAACATAAGAATGAACACAATGTGGACTTTCTTTTTCTTGTTTCAAAGAGATGTACAAGGAAATATTTGCATTCCATAAACACTGATCAGACCACTCTCGAGGAGCCGGGGTGGGGTGGGGTGGGGGGGGGGGGGGGGGGAGAGAGAGGGGGAGCGGGATCCAACATGAAAATATAAGGTGAAATCCATGTTCACATTAATTGCATGCACAATTTTCTAATTTCTTAGGTATAAAAGATTTCTACCTTTTGTCCCAGCGACAGAGACAGGTATTTATCAATTTGACCATGCTTTCCAGATAAAAATGTTCGGCGATAGAAGTAATCAAGAAATTTTGGAAATCTTCGAGCTAAATAGTACATCAATTTCCTTTTCCTTGTCCACTTGTCCCAAGTTCCTGTCATCTCTTCCTTAGTCATGCTTGATTCATATGGGTTGACAAAGGGCGCAAACATGGCTACGCCTGTAACAGGATGATAAAATCATCAGAAAACTGATGAGAAAGGTTTATCTGATCTATTAGAGGGGAAAGTAAAAATGATATTTTCTCAGACCATTCAGCAACCAAGGAAGCCAACATATTCAAGTGCCAGTCATCCAAATGATGTTCCTTTCATATATCTTTCTATTTCAAGAAACTGTCATTGAATGTGGTGAACTGTCTAAAGGCATATTATGACGTTGTGTTAACAAAAATAGGAGAATGAACATACCTGCAACTCGATCAGGAATAAATTTCATTGCAGCCCAAGCATGTATCGCTCCACTTGAGTATCCCAAAAGCCAGAATTTACCATTAACTCCTAGACCATCTGCCAAGGATTGCATATCCAAAGCAGATGAATTAAGGTTTCTTTCAGGGTGAGGATCACTCTCTCCAAAACCTGGAAGGTCATATGTTATCAAACGAATGCCAAACTCTTCAAGAAGTGACATTTTCATTCCGAGTATACCTATCACAAAAAGCCATCCAGAACAAGTTAACTGACATCAACCAAGCTCAAACTAATAAATATTAATCACTAGCTATACACCAATTTCCTACCTCCAAGTCGAGAAGAGAGAAAGCAGTGTGGAGCAATTACAGAATATCTAGCACTGTCAGGTGGAACTCCTATCTCATGATATGCCATATGTCTACCGTCTGGAAGCAGTATACGAGTAGCACTAGGAGGATGTATGTACACTTCTTTCACTTGCGTGCCTGAAGTATCTTGTTTACTATTTACACTCAATGCTGCACATGTCACCAATTATCAGGACTAGACACCAAAGAGAATCATGCACTGAAAGGAAAAAATCTAGACAAAGAAGCACAATAAAGATCCCAGAAATCTATTGATAGAGCCTAAGAAATGTTCAGCGAGTGTAGAAACATAATCAAATCAGGCTATTATGCCATCTTGATTAATATACATTGGATGACACAAAGAAACAGAGGAAATACTGAAAGAAGGAAGGATGAGAACTTCTTCATCATCAAAGAAAATGCTAGATTTGAAAGTTTTCAGGTATAAAAAAATCCGTTTAATTACTCATTCCATTCAAAAAACGATCTATGCATCAGTACTTTTATTTTTAATTTGGATACTGATTTGTTAACTGCTTTTTAATAAAAAAAGATAGTACTTGGAAACTATACAATGATTATTACTCCCAAAGTTTCATTTCATGTGAACCTATTTGACGAGCCACATAATTTAAAAAAAACAAATGAAATTTTTTGAAATTTCTGATCTTAACATGCCATAGACATTTTTGTGGCAACAAGACTTTTGGAATTTGTAGTCCTAAAAGTTCTACAAGTTTGTGTGATAAAATGAGAAGTTTAAGTTAAATTGCTACCAAATTTAGAGCCGGATTATTCTTTTTGAAATTGACCAAAAAGTATTAGGTTCACATAAATTGAGACGCGAGGAGTACAAATAACAGTTTTTTCAAGCTGAAGTTAATTAAAATTAACATTTAAAGAAAAACATAGCCAAATAAAAGTCAGTTTGATTCCCCAATATAACAGTGTTGAACAGGGAGTAGTTTTAAGTTCTTCCGTTTCTATGTGGAGTCGAATGTTAAATAAAGAATTCCAATTCTACAATGACAGCGCTTAGGAGAAGCTAATCAATTAAAAACGTAACACTTCGAAATTTTGAAATTCAAAAACTGATACATAAACAGTCATAACAGGCAAAATGCTTATATGTCAGTCAATGCAAAAGGAGAATATTTCAAAGTATTAAGAGAAAGCCAAAATTTACCGGAGAGGGTGAGGATGAAGACGAAGAAAATGACGGGCCACGCATGCACCGGATCACGATCCTCCGGCAAAAGCTCGTTCAAAACACTCAACCTACTCGATACCTCAGCTAAAGGACCTTTCGTTTTCCGCACAATGTATGATTCCTCAGTCAATAGGCTTTGTTGCACCACATCTCTACAACCTCTCACTAATTCCAGCAACATTTCTCCCCAAGCCTTCGCGAAACCCTTAATTTGATCCTTAAAGCTCTCCGGCTCCGCCGCAACCTCCTCGGTCGCCGGCGATTCGTACACCGATCTCTTCTCCTCGTATGCCCGCGTGGAAAACGACGGAGTTGAGATTTCTATAGCATCTCCGGCGAACCTTATCCCACTGTCTTCCACTAAGCTTGCTAGATCGTCTCGCCATGATTTCGCAACTGCAACATCCGCCATTTCTTCGCGTAAAAATTATATATATATAAAGTTGATTAGTTGTAGTTCATCGATTAGTCACTCAAATGCTCCACCACACATCTATATATGAGTTTTCATTAGACCTATTTGCACTTAAAAAACACACATTACGTAACGAATGTGCAAATTAATTCAGAGTTTTCCGGAAGCAGCTGACGTTGGAAGTTTCCAGAAGGAAGAAATGTTAACAATCTATTTTAGTATTAGTAAAATTAAGCAGGATTTTACTGATAACCGCCACTGTGCTCCGGCGGAAAGGCGGAAGAGAGTGGCGGCAGACGGTGGAAGTGGAGGAGGTGGTGGTGGCAGCAGCAGGAAATAGACTGACTACTGTGGAGAGAGAATATAAAGAAGAAAGTGATCACCTGCTCACTAAGGTACTAATTTTAGTATGTGACGGTGATTAGTGTGGAGAGAGAATAATTCTGTGGAGCCCACTTTTTTTTTTAATACTTTTGAAATTTCTTGGGGAGCCTCGCCATCTTTTTCTTCTTCTTTTTATTTTGAAAAACAATTAAGCTAGCGTTTAGCCATAAATTTTTAAATTTATTTTGAAAAATATGATTCGGGTGAAGTTTGATTTAAAAATAAAAATATATTTGGACATATATTTTTAAAATATATTTTTTAACTTTATTTTAAAAAATCATGTATAAAATTATCAAATTTTAGAATTTTGGCCCAAAATCAGCAATTGAAATGATTTTGGGATTTGAAGTTTGAGATTTGGAATTGAAATTTTTACATTCATATATACTATATGAAATTATATTGCCCTCCATACTCAAGTTTTACTATAATTATATTTTGTATACCCAATTATCATTTATGTACTTTAAGGGACTTAATGATAATAATTAGTGTCCTAAAATCACTCTAACATATCTTGCACTCCCCCACGTTTCTCTCTCCACATCCCACCCTTTCTCCGACGTATCTTGCACAAGAGAGCAACAATTCCACCATTGACAACAATTAAAAAGTTTTGAAGCTTTGAATTCGAATTTGGATTTTCAAAAAACATTATTTGTTTGAATTGAGTGTTCTTGCAAATAATTGAGAATTCTCTCTACTTCTCTCTCTATCTCTCAATCCTAACTTCAATAATGTAAAGCAAAGGAAAAGAGAGCAGCAATTCCACCATTGACAGTCATTTCAAAGCTTTGAATTCGAATTTGGGTTTTCAAAAACCATTATTTGTTTGGATTGGGTGTTGTTGCAAATAATTGGGAATATGGTTAGGAGCTAATATCTCTATTTTGACGGTGTTTTGGTGAAGATTAGACTTGATTTCGACTGAATTTAAGATTGAAACTCGAAGAAGAAGAAGAAGATGACGACATGTTGGAATTTTGCCAAAATATGGGCAAATTTATGGCCAAACATGAGTTTGCCAAATAAATCTCAAATTTATTTTGATTAAATTCATGTTCAAACGGGTCCTAAATATAGTAGTAATTAAAAGCATATCTTTTGTTTTTTTTCCTACTAGTCATAGTGTACGAGTGTAAATATTGTTAGATATTTATATAAAATTATTAAATAAAATAAATAAATTTTTTAAGGTAATAGATATTTTGTATTTGGCTAGCTAAATAGATGATGAAATCATGTCCAATTGAAGTTTTCAAATGCATTATTTATGAGGATTTATGTGAAAATATCTTATGAAAATTATTGTTATTTTTGTGATAATACTAAAACAAAATGCGAAAATATTTTTTTAAATATTTTTAGATGGAATCTTTTGGTCTTTTAATTTGAGAATGAAAATATTGGCCTCGTACCTCCTAAATATTAATAACGAAAATGTAAAATTTTAAAAATTAATTAATGTTGAGTTAATATTTTACGACAAATAACTTAAAATATGAAGATATAGGGAATTGTTCTTCGTCGGAATAAAGTCAAAAAAGAATAATAATGAAGGACAACTCATTTAGAATAAATATTTTAAAAGAAAAAATAGTTAATGATAATTCATTCAGAATACATTTGTACTTAGAATTATTGAGCGCAATTTATAATATCACTTAAATATTATTGAAAATATATTTTGAGTTATAAATTAAAATTAAGAAAAATAATTTAAGTTTTTAAAAAAGATTTATCTTATTTAACTAACTCAATAAAAAGTAGATAAATTTTTAAGTGAATTGCATGCCTCCAGAAAATAAAAGTATCACTGAAGTACTTGAAAATGAAACATGATTTTACAAAACAATTATATTACCATCGTACTAAATTACAATTAGGGGCTCTCAGCTTTTTGTTGTTCCTTTTTTCTCCCAAAAAATAATTTTTTATTTGCTATAATATATTGTTAAAAGATAAGAATAACATTAATTGTACAATTAAGTTTGTTTGCAAAGTATGATAGATTTGTATTTATAGCTAACGAGAGTTTACGGCAGGCGGGGATTTATGTCTATGTTGTAAAGTCTTTTTATACTTTGTAAATATTATTTGGTAAATAAAATTCTTTTACTTACCAAAAAGAATATTAATTGTAATAAGAAAAAAAGTTAAAAAATAGATATCTTTCACACTTATCCATCACGTTGTTCCAATATCTAAAAAGTTGGATTTTTTTGGTAAGGTTTTAATGAATTTTAACCTAAATATTAGGATTTCTTATTTAGTTCCATAAGAAAAGATATAATAATCAAACTTTTAGTTGATTTTATTGTCCTAGATATTAGAAAAATAATTTAAATTACAATCAGTTGCGTGTCGGAGAAAATATGAAGAAATATCATATGCCGCTTCGGCATCCCCAAGAAAATCAGTTGCGACAACGGACCTCAGTTCACCGAGAAAAAGACCGTCGAGTTCTTCGAAAAATGGCACATCAAAATAATACTCTCCGCGCCATATCACCCAACAGGCAACGGCCAGGCGTAGTCTTCCAACGAAACAATATTAAACATCATGAAAAAAAAGCTCGAGAATGCCAAGGGACTGTGGCCAGAACTACTACCGGAAGTGATATGGGCATACCGAACCTTGCCAGAAACAAACATAGGAGAAATGTCATACTCACTAGTCTATGGGATTGATGCAGTAATACCGATCGATGTGGGTGAACCAAGTTTAAGGTACTCCAATGAGAGCGGGCCAAGTAACAATGAGAGCAGAAGGCAAGACCTCGATGAAGCCGGCGAGCGGAGAGACATGGCCTACATAAGAATGATTGCTCAAAAACAGCAAACAGAGCGGTACTACAACAAAAAAGCCAAAGTCAGGACACTCAAAGTGGGGGACTATGTACTCAGGGCTAAAACACAAGCGAGCAAAGACCCACGGGAAGGCAAACTGGGAACCAATTGGTACGACCCATACAAAATTATGGTGGCAGAAAGCAAAGGGTTATTCAAACTAGAAATAATGGAGGAAAAACTGCTACCAAACAATTGGAACGTCGTCCACCTCAAATACTTCAACTTTTAGAAATAGACATCCACCAAGTCGTACTCTTTTTCCCTCACCCAAGTTTTGTCCCAATTGCGTTTTCTCAATGAGGTTTTTAACGAGGCAACGAAGAGGGCATCTCGAAGTTCAAGTGTTAAATTCATCGCCCGACCTATCGACCACCTCTCCAGGCCGACCGATGAAGGCACTAGATAGACTGGGACTTCTCGAATGTATGTATGAACTGAGCAGAAACATGTAAAACTCTCCAATGAATGAATAAACAAAGAAACATATGATATTCTTACATGACTCCACCACAGGAAATGCATATTCGACCTCGCTTGGATCATTTTTCAAAGTTCGCATTCGACATCGTTCGAATCGACTTACATTCGACCCTGTTTGAATTAACTTATATTCGACCTCACTGAATTATTTTTCAAAGTCCGCATTCGACATCGTTCGAATCGACTTACATTCAACCTCGCGCGAATCATTTTTCAAAGTCCGCATTCGACATCGTTCGAATCGACTTACATCGTCCTCGTTCGAATTAACTTATATTCGACCTCGCTCGAATCATTTTACAAAGGTCGCATTTGACATCGTTATTATGGACTTATATTCTACCTTGTTCGAATTATTTTATATCAGATCCTGCTCGAATCATTTTTCAAAGTCCGCATTCGACGTTGTTCGAATCGACTTATATTCGACCTCGATCGAATTAACTTACATTCAACCAACTGAAAGTCAGGAACTTTTATAGAGGGGCACATTCACAGAAAAGAAAAAAGAGCCGAAAGTGCACAATAAAAAATAAATTGTTCCATTCCAAAACATCTTACAAAGGGCTTGAAAGATGCCCCCACAAAAAACAACAAAATACAAAAACAAACAAAGACCAAGTACAAAGACTTCACACTGCATCGTCCCCGCCATCACCAACATCGCTGGCATACTCATCGTCGTACCAAGGATCGGAGGCAAACCCGTCTAAGTCATCTTTATCATCATCCATGCCGGGCGTATCGGGGTCATAACCACAGGCATCGCGAGCCGCACATGCCTTGACGCGAGCGACCTCAAACTCTGCCTTAGAAACTGTCTCGATTGTCCTCAGGGCCCTTTATATATCAAGTTGGGCCTCAACGTGAACCCACTTTTCATACAAATCCCGTGACACACTAGGGTCGACAGAGGTATGAGAAGTATATGGATGCGGCTGTTGTTGCGCCTTCTCGGCTTGTAGGGAAGCAATCTGCCCATTTATTTCTCTCCCATTTCTTCAGATCCTCAGCTGTGCAGTCAGCCCTAGTCTTAGGAACATGNTCTCCCATTTCTTCAGATCCTCAGTTGTGCAGTCAGCCCTAGTTTTAGGCACATCTACTCCTTCAGCAGTTTTCTTCATTGTTGCAAGTGGTCCATCAGTGACTATGTCCCAGAGTTCATAGTCCTCTCCAATAAGGTGATCCTTCATTCTATTCTTCCACCAAGAATAGTACTGGCCGTTGAAGAGTGGTGGCCTTGCAGTTGATTGACCTTCCCAGTTCCCAGGTGGTGCACTCATCTTGATCTTTTCCTAGGCGTTAGCCTCTTCAAGGATAACCTTCTCTGATACCAATTGTTGCTTTAGACTTCAATACTACACAATATTACAAGTTAATTGTGCAGTATCCAATTTTCGAGTGCTGTCTAATAAGAAGAACCTGGTTCTTCTTAGTCTACTACTTACTACTGTTTGCGGAATAATTAAGCAGTAATAGTAAAGACACAGAGATTTTTACGTGGAAAACACCTGGCTCAAAAGGTGAAAAAAACACGACCTACTCCTCAGTAGGATTTGCTCAAACTCTTCACTAAACTCTGAGCCAAAACGAACTTACAAAATAAACTCTTTTGTAATTCTAGGACTAACTCTAATCCTCTTTGCATCAACTAGCCTCTAGCTAATTTCTACAGATTTCAAGCTAACTCTAACTTGATCAGTTTGTACCTATTACAATTGCTTCTATGAAAGCTGATAAGATACAATTTTTAAACTCCTACTACAATCAACTAGACTCAATATATAAACAATGGAACTGTTTCTTCTAGTTGAACTGTAGCCTTTGTGTCGCACAACAATTCTGCTTGCAATATCTCTGGAACTTTTGCTTCAGAACTTGATTCACTTTAGCACTTGTGTGTCACCTCTTTTAGCAGTAGTACATTGATTATTTATAGAGTCTGTTTGTTGAGTCCATGATTCAATTCTGATCCAACTCTTCCTTGGTAAACGATTTTGATTGTAACTCAACTTCCTTCCTCTATTTCTATCCTAGCTGAAATCAACTTATGTCTTCTCTTATCAATTTGCAACCTTCGTATTAGGAGACATTTTCTTAGTTCTTTGATACTTAGCAATCACTGATATCTCCTAGACTTGTACGATTCGTGATCCAACTGCTTCATTCAGAAGTGTATGCTATGATGGACCTGGTTCAACTGGACACCTTTTGTCAATCTTCAAAACCCATTCAGTGACATGGGCCAACAACGTTGCACCTGCCAATGGTCCTCATGAGCTCTCCATCCTTCTCCCTCAGTTCCTCATCTTTCTACTTGAGCTCATCACGAAGCGTCTGAAATTGGTCGTCTTCGCCAAGTATGTTGACCAACATTTGGTGCTTAGAACGGTACTCTATGTACTTGGAATCCATGTTCTTTTAGAGGGACATCATTTTCTCTCCCCGTCGATCACGCTCAATCTCCAAAATAAGGGTCTGACATACAAAAGAAGACGGGTCAGCAGAGGCAAACAACAAAATAAGTGAATTAACTTAAAACGGGGAAAGTAAACTTACTCGCAGGGCCATGTCGGAGATGCCCAGTGATAGGTACGCATCTATGAGCTTCTGCATTGTTTTATTCTTAGAATCCGCACACAAAGGATCAAAGGCCGGAACCATCCATTCTGAGTTAACCAAAAGGTTATAATATACGGGGATGACTATGTTCCAGTTAGGCCCATCCGTCCTTATTTAAACTCGGATGAACCTATCCTCAAAGGCCATCACCTCCCCGAGGTCAATGTTAGAGACCGAACCATCATCTTTCGTGAGGACGGTTTTACCTCTCTCGCCCGCTGATGACGAGCCAACTTCGATTGTTCGTGCACGTTCCTCCCCCTTCCGCCTTCGATGGCCTCTCCTCCGTAGAGATATCCAGTGTGGGATCAGCCTCAATGCCTAGTGGGTGCGACGACTGATGATAGGATATAATTACATATTTTAGTCGTTTTTACACTCTAATTTACTGCAGTTTAATTGAGTTTGAGCTTTAATCGCTAGTGTTTTGCACTAACTGTGTGTTTTATGCCTTGTAGGAGTGATTTCAAGCTATATAGATGTTATGGAATGAATTAAAGTGATTTGGAGCTTTGGAGTCTGAGTAAAAGCCCAAGGAATTAAGCCAGGATCGTGTTTAGGGGTCAAATTTGATAGTTAAGAACAAACGAAGACTCGAGTAGGCATATTGCGCACTGTCTAGTAAAATGGACATAATGCTTTGCTCCAAACTCCATTTAGGCTATACAATATATGGTTGGTAATCTAACTCAAAGGGCTACAACTTTTATGATTTACATTTTACCAAATTCCTAAGGGAATAGAGTCCTGGACACGGACAGGAGGCAGTACACTAAGTAAATACCGCGCCCGGACCGCGGTTGACCGCGACCGCGAGCTCGAAACGTAAAAATATTTTCCTTTTTCGCATAAGAGAAGGTATAATTGTTTGGGTCGGACCCTACTTGGTATATATACATGGAAAAATGGTATTTTGGAGGGGTTGGACATATTTTGGACACAAATTCGACCTAAGGAGGCAGAGACACAATAGGAGCAAGGCGGGGAATTCTTCTACGAGGTTTTCCTTCCTCTTCCTATTTTCATTGTTGGTTATGACTTTTAGTATTGTAGTTTTACATACTATTATGAATAACTAATTTGTTATCTAGAGTTTTTATGGAACCTTTTTTAGAATAAATTCTTGTTATGTTTTATATAATTGAGCCGTTGGATTTCTCTACTTGTTCAACTACGTGTTTATTGTTGTTGATTGAATGGTCATCGATTGACTGTGCCTATTTATTATGTGTTTCTTGGGAAAGGATACATATTTAGGTGGTTGTTGAACAACGTCACTCCTAACGTATGTGAGAAATCAATACATCAGGTTTAAAGGTAGGTTTAGAAATAACAAGGCCTTGACGTGGTCATAATGAGTGGTTAGATAAAGCCAACTAGCGTAGTTCGAAAGAATATATCTAGTAAATTGTTGTAGTTGCTCGATAGAGAATTACAAAACCTAAAGTGCTCATGATCAGTAGAGAATACATAGGCGAATATGTAGGGAACATAGCGGGAAGGATTCCAACATTTTGGGAAATCATAACTCTAGACCTCCTTAGTTCTGTCTCAAATTTCATCATTGTTAGCTGATAATTTTACTGCTTTATAATAGTTGTTAGTTAATTAGTTAGAAATAAATATTATAATCTTTATAATTAGGAAATTATTTGTACTTCTGGTTCTTAGCAATATTGAACAACTATAGCTAAGCCTTAGTTCTCTGTGAGATTCGACTCCAGACTTGTAAACCGGATTATATTTCCAACGACATCTTAGTCCTTTTTATAAGGCATAGTTTGGTGTGATCACCGACTCCAAATCTAAAACAATCGGCCTCTCAGACGCGACATCAGCATCGCTGACCCTGTTAGTCTCTACTCTCCCTCTTTTCAGTAGTGATGCCTCCTCTTCGCCTGGAGACGACTCATCGATCAGGTGCAAAACAGGGTGGACAGAGGTATTAACTGACATGATGGCCGCCTGTGGGCCGGAGTCACCTAATGGCAGAGTTAAAGTTTGATCACTTCGTACGGAGTTGGCCAGTACGAATTGCATTCCAACCAAGGCGACCGCGTGGCGGAATGCGAGCACGGGAGCCTTCGTCTTCTTAGAAGCTCGTCGACCTTACACAAAAAGAAAGCCATGTCAAAAAGCGACAGTAAACAGCAACAAACTATAACGAAGACGAAATTGTTGCGAAACTGAAATCCGACTTACCGGTCGAAGGCTTGGGCCCAAACCGCTTATTGAAGGACGCCCAATCACAAATCCCCACGCTGTGAGGCAGGAATCAAGCTACCCAGTCGCTGATGTCGGTAACATGGGAGGTGCATGTCTCTCAGCTACAAAAGGAAAATAAGTCATATAAAAAAATACAAACAAAAAGCACATGAAGAAGAGTGAGTAAGCATACTTCAAACAGTAAAAAAAACTTACAATTTAAGTTCCATTGCTCAGGGAATCCGCATGGGTTCGCCACCACGTGCTCGATTTTGATGTAGAAGTAGCTGAACTAAAATCGACGGTTCACCTTGTCGTCCATCCCCCTCACCAACCCTTTGGTTCCACAATGGTGAAGATGAATCATTGTACATATGTAGAAGCTCGGTGCGAAAAGGTGCATAAGGTGACGAACGAACACTTCGCAGCCGGCCAACTCCGCAAATTTCGTCAACATAAGGAAAACTATATAAAGTTAGGGGAGAGTTGCGCCAAGCAGACGCCGTAAAAATGATAGAATTCTTTCGCCAGTGGAAGAAGTGGAAGATTATAGCCTACCAAGAATGGATAGGTGTAGAACGTGCATTACCCAGGCTGATAGACCTGTATCACGCGGTCCCTCGCCGGAACTATATCAATATGAGAGGGAATGTGGTATTTGGACCTGAGGGCTGAGATCTGCTTCGACCCCATCTCAGATAACACCAGCTCGGGGTCTGGAACGGGCTCTATTGAGAAGTTGTTCCTAGAGGTAGGGTTGCGTAGGATAACCTCTTCCACGGTGGGAAAACTTTCTTCTTCCACAAACATGGGCTCACCCTCGCTAGAAGGCATGGCCACCGACAATGGAGTAGCATCAGAGGCTATATCAGAATTGTGAGTCGAACTGGTCATTTTTTAGTAGCGCGTATGCGGTGGGGCCGAAAAGAAAGAGTATTGATGGAAGAGGAAATATGAAGCTAGAGCTGAGAAGTAAGAGGGAATAAGAAGCAAGGATTGGAGAAGAAGAAGAATAAGAAGAGTGCAGAAATAAAGTAGGAAATTCGAAAGTTTCATTTGGAAACTCCCCTTCCTCTATTTATAAACGATAGTGGCGCCCGAACCGACGCAAAAAAACCGTTAGTAGCACTAAAACCGAAGCGAAAGAGGCTCTAGAAACGACGCAGTGCATCAGGAAGATGCGTAATGATGACGCGCGTGGCCGTGACATCATCCTACGTCAGCCACGCCAACCATGACCCTTGGGACGGTATGTCACCTATTCGAGAAGTAATAGTGGTTATAATAGTCTCAGAATAATGGAAAGTAATTTCTAGTGAATATTCCCTCAATTGTACTATTTAGGGTTTCCTAGGAATATCCCTTGTAAATAGTGAGAGATAGAAAACAAAAAGGGGATCTTCACTTTTCTGATGAGAGCATCTTGTAAAAGGTTGATATTCAAGAATATATACAAAGCTTGTCTGTCGCCCTTGTTTGATTCCATTGTTCACTCTACTTTTTTTACTCACAAGATCCAAGAATACTTTGTCCATCTACATAGTTTATTATCACATGTTGTTGTGAGAAGAAGGAATCATCCAACACATTCAATATTTGGGTGACAAATTCCTTCTTATTACATTTATTGTCATTTGTTACATTTATTGCATGCTATTATCCTCCTATTCATTGACAATCATTGAGCATTTACTCGACATTCATTAATCTGGACACGGTCCCATCACTGAAATATTCAAACATCATATCTGGAATTTATTATATTTAACTAGAATCTGTCCATTATCTTCTTATTTAATTAGTTTAGCAAAAAACTTAAAACTTTTTGATCAAATAATAGTAACGGTTGTAATTGCAAGTGAAAGCACATAATTGATGAATGGGTCGTTTAGTTCATTAGTGAGAATGTGAGATAATCAAGGATATCTTATGAGATGGGATATCCCTTGCGATTAGCTATCCGAGCTTCCATATGAGATAGCTAATTATACATTTTTCGGATCCTGAAATTGATTAATACTTATAACTAAACATGAGATAAACACAATATCGAATTCTACATCGGGATTACTATTCTTATCTCTTATACAAACCACCCTTAAACGGCAAATGGTATGCAACAACAATATTAATATACCCAATATAATATCATAAGTAGGATCTAAAAAAAATACTGTATATGCAAACTTTAATCTTATCTTGCGAAAATAGAGAGATTGATTTGATAAATCCTCGGTTTAGAAAAATATAGCCACAGACTCGCAACATAACATATAAAAAATACAATAACGAAAAAACTACGAAGAAAAACATTAACAAAAAATAATACTCTTAAGTATCAACAACATAATAATAAGATAATAAAAGCAAACGTCAAATGGTATGATAATACTAAATTCCTTGCATTAAAGCGAAGTAAATGTACATTCCCACAAGTGGTGAGGGGCATGTGAGCGTTGCTTTCATGTCGTGCGGGTACAAGTGTTTATAACGTAGAAGATACTCTCTTTCCTAATCAATCCTTACCGACCTCTGCAGAAGAATCATATCTTCTTAAATAAAGTTCAAAATATTAACCAACCAAAAGGGCAAAGGTAAAAGCGTCTCTCTTTCTCTCACGCACTCAGTAGATCAAATGGGGGTATAAAGACAATTTTATCCATATAGGAGTATTAAATACTACTCTTTCCGTTTAATTTATGTGAATTTATCTGACTGTTACATATTTAAGAAAAGAGAAAAGATTTTTGAATTTATAGTATAAAATAAAACACATATATTTTGTGTGTTCATAAATCATTACATAAAGTTAAATTATTTTCAAATAAAAAAAAATATTTTATTTTTTATACGGACTAAAAAGAAAATAGGCTCATATCAATTAAAATAGAGAGAGTATATGAAGGAAATACGATTGTGTCGATGCACCTGATCTCTCGTTATTAATAAAATATTTTTAGTTTGATTTAGCCATTGATGTTATGAGAAATAGAAGATTTTGAGTTATGCGTGCCTGGTTAAGATCAATTGTTATAAATTAAGTAGGCGTTTGGCCAAAAAATTGATTAAAATTGAAAAAAAAAATGAAATTGTGTTTAAAAATAATTTTAAAAAGTTAAACTAATATTTTATATCCATTTTACTTTAAAGAAAATTAAAATTGTGCGAAGTTTTGGAATTAAATTCCATATATATACAATTAAATTTAATCTATCGACTTAGCTATTTTGGCCCATCCAAATTAAGTTTATCCTGCTCATTGACGCCTTTAATTTATCTTTGCTTCGTAGATAGAGCAGTGGCAGAGCTACTCAACCGCAAAAGGAGTCAATTGACACTCATTCGTCAGAAAAATCATACGGTATAAATATGTTAAATTATCAATTTTATGTGTATATATTATACGTTGACTTTACTTGATTTTTTTGTGTGTTTATTTATTTATATTTTGACTCCCCATAATTAAACTTCTGGCTCCGTCACTGAGATAGATAAAGTAATACCAATCTGAATTTTTTAGCTTGGTTTGTAGGTAGTACTACAATTTTTCAGATAGACCTCTAAGAACTTTTAATTGTAATCCAAAAGCTTTGAATTTCCGATTTATTCAAATTTGATTTGAGAAAACCAAAATAATCATTTTCAATTAACATTTTAAAAATAAAATAAAAAAGTTGATGCAGTTGACCATTTCCGTGGAAAATGATGCACACCTATGCGCTTTGGGTTAGAGTGGTCCCGTCCCAAATCCCAGATTGATTTTTTCTATATTATATAATTATGGAAATTTTCGAGTTTTGCATCCCTTGGGCCTCCATTTTCTCCTCTACTTTAGACTTCAGGAGAGTACTACGCAATATTTTATACTTTTTTTGACAAAACAAAGATAGATATATAAAGTTACTTAATATTATCCTTAATGATAGCGGAATTGAGGATGTTCATGTTGCCGAATGTCGAGTCTGGCAAGATCACAAAAGACATGAGTGGATAGTTTTTTAACATAATAAACATAGCCAATCAAAAGCAGACTTAGAATTTAAAGATGACGGGGCACTATTAATGGAGAACTTAACCAATAGTTGTTGGGTCCCGTTGAATGTCGACAAACTTTACGTAACGATTAACATATATAAGTGAGTTAGAAAGGAAGAGAGAAGTAATTTAGAACTTTTAAGGCTGGGGTTTAATCAAAACAAAAAACAGTTGAAAAAATAATTAAAAGAAGAAAGGAGGTTTGGGGGGGGGGGATTGGGGTTGAATTCTAAGCTAAAAAGGCAAGACATAAATAAATGAAAAATCTAGGCTAATATTTAAGCTAAAAGGGAAAATTGTTTAAGGAAGGTGAGGGAGTCAGGTTCGAACCTAGGACATCCCACACGGAAGAAAAGCTAAGTAGCACAATCGACCAGCGCCCCCAACATGCTTTTGAGCTTCAGAGTGCCTAATTAAATATACAGTTGCTTTTCAAATACATATATATATACATATGTATATATAGGTCCGCCTCTGTAGCCAATCCTATATGCGTCTAGCTTATTTAGGATAATAGTAGGTGGCCTATCTAGTAGTTAATGTTCCATGCGCTTTTCTAGAGTTTCCTTCGCCAAACCATGCGCAACTTGATTATTATCTCTGAAGTTATGGTGAATTGCCCTCTGCTTCAACCGGTGCATCAACCACCTGCAATAGTTTACAGTCATATAATTAGATTCGTTACCTTTATCTAATGATTGAATTACCTCTGTTGAGTTTGTTTCTATAATCAGGGAATTGAAACCATTTGATAAAGCTATTTGTAGACCCTCTTTGAGAGCTTCCAGTTCGGATTGAAGGGGGGATGAAGCTGGACAATGATGTTGAAGTCCCAAAATCTATTGCCCGTTACAATCTCTGGAACAACCTCCCAAGCTTGCTAGGTTATGTTTTTTCACTGAAAGCACCATCAATATTAAGCTTAAACGAACCAATGAGAGGTTTATGCCATGCAACCATTATTGCATATTTTTAAGCTATTGAATGATTTTTTTGGGTTACCAGTTCATAATCAACAGCTAACATGCTAGAACTTGTAATGGTGATTTTAAAGGAGGTATTTTTCACATTATTAATATTGCGATTTAACCAAATATTTCAAATGATAAAAGGAAATAGGTCAGTCGAAGTAACTATATTAGATAATTTTGGGGGATGAAAGTCTCTTAGTGTTGTTAGCCAATGAGAGGAGGTGATATTAGCATTGTTATTAAAGCCCATTAGATCCCAAAAGTCATGAACGACTGAGCATTTAGTAAAGATATGCTTAATGGTTTCTATGTCTGACTTGCACACCAGACATGTAGGGTCTATATTGATACCAATATATTGAAGGTAGGCACCAGTTGACAGCTTGTTGTGGCGAAATTTTCATATGAAATTTTTTATTTTATTCGGGCAGTTAAGAACCTAGATCCAGGTGAAATTTGTATTTGTAGGATCAAGAGGGTTTAATAGATTGTAACAACTCCTAGAGTTGAATTTACCATTACTAGTAAGAGCCCATTTCGCAGTGTCTTTGGGGTATAGCTTGGGGAAAATAGATTGAATGATGTTCCTTATGGAATCAGGAAGGACAAATGGTATTTTCCCCAGATCCCATTTTTTATTAATCCAAATGTCCTTAATTGAAAGATTATTGGCCTCTTTGGTGAGTGGATCCTCTAAGGTAGCTCTAAGCTTTTGGCAAATTGGAATCCAATTTGAATCCCAAATGTTCAAGTTAAAGTTGGTATTAGGGATCCAGTTAATACCTTTATAGCAAACGTCCCAACCTTTGACTACACTTTTCCAAACGAAGAAGCAATTTCTTAAATTAGTGTTGTGACCATACAAGGAAGCAAAGGTAATGGCCCATGGGGAATGATTTAATTGGATTAATCTCCAAGCGAGGTTTGCTAAGTTTATGATATTTTTATCTCTTGCAGCGTGAATACCTAGACCTTCCTGATCTTTAGGGGATGTAACAGTTTTTCAATTAATAAGATGAATTTTCTTTTTTGTATCTGTGGTACCCCATATAAAATTTCTTTGAATCTTGTCAATGTGTTTGAGAATATTACTGGGTAGGAGATTAATTGCATAATATGGTTAGGTATACTATTGAGAACAGAGTTTGCTAGGGCTGTTCTACCCGCTATATAGAGAAAATTTGATTTTCATAAGTCTAATCTCCTAGTCATATTGTCGAATATAAATTGATAGTCGGAGAATTTGGGCTTTTTATTGGTTATTGGGAACCCTAGGTACTTCCCAAAATACTTACTTATTTTGATACCAAATAGATTTGCTAGGTAATTTGATGTTGTTGGTGGGAAATATTTGGACACTACAATTTTGGATTTTTTGTTGTTTATCTTCTGCCCCGATAAGTAACAGAAATTATTGAAGCAAGAGAGAATAGTACTAGTTGAATTCTTGTTCATGTTGCACATTAAAGTAAGTTCGTTCGCATAGAATAAATGAGATATGGATATTTATTTTTATCAAATTTGATGGGGGACCATAAATTGATGCCAACCATGTGAGAAATTTGGGTTGATAGCATGTCCATACAAAGTATAAAAATATATGGAGACAAGAGATCGCCTTGTCTTATACATCTACTAGGATTAAAGTAGGGGATAATGTTACCATTTATCAGAATGGAGATTCTACTAGTAGTCACACAATTCATGATGAGTTTTAGGATCTTAGGGGGAAATTTGAAATGGCAAAGTGTTCTGTAGACAAAAGCCCATTCCAATCGATCGAATGCCTTTCAAGGTCTATTTTTAGAACCATATTTGATTTAGAGCTTTTGTACTTGTTCGTTCTTAAAATAAGCTCTTGAATAACTATAGCATTATCACTAGCTCGTCTACCTTTTAGGAAACTGACTTGGTAGGGGTCGATGATCTTTGCCAGGTAGGGTTTTAATCTATTCACTATGATCTTAGTGATCCCTTTATAGATTATGTTACATAGACATATGCGGCAATTTTTTTTTAAGATTGTTGGCATTTGAAAATTTTGAAATGAGACATAAGTATGTGTCATTAATTCCAGCTGGCAGAGACCCTGATTCAAAAGCTTCATGATAAAGACTGACCACCGATGGATTAATCAAATTCTAATATTTTTTGAAGAAAACGGGTGTAAACCATCGGGTCCAGGATATTTATTTGGCTTAAAGGAAAAAATGGAATCTCTAATTTCATGAAGACTTAATAGATTATCTAGTGAGGATAGATCTATTATTTTGTGACTGGTAGTATCATTTTTGATAACTTTCCAGTTTGAGTTGACATGCTTGGGGGTAAAAATATTTTGGAAATAGGATTTAGTGTGGTCCATAATTTTTAAAGGGTCATCAATCCAATTTCCCTCAAAATCTTTAAAGGAGACTATTTTATTAATCCGTATTTTGTTGGTGACGCTTATGTGGAAAAACTTAGAGTTGCAATCACCCTCGTTAAGCCAGTGAATTCTAGCTCTAAGTTTCCAGTAATCTTTTTCCATACTGAAGCAATCGTTAAATTCAATCTTAAGGTCTGCCTCCAGATTATAATTAGTCAAGAAAAGGTTATTTTGAATTCCATTAAGCCTTGCTAAAAGATTATTTTTCTTTTTGGAAGGTTTCCAAACGATTTAATATTCCATGTAGTAATAGTTTCTTTAAAGCTTGAGGCAACCTTTGTAAAATCATTGTTTAGCCAACTATTTTTTACAATGGTAGCAAAATCAGGACGACCATCCAAAAAGTTTCTAACCTGAAGGGCTTTTGTAGGAAGAAATTATTTTTAGGGATTAATTCTAGTTTAATGGGGTTATGATCAGAGTGTGTTTTAGGAAGGTGAATTACGAAAGCTTTAGGAAACAGGTTAATACAGGATTCATTTGAAAATATTTTATCAAGTCTTTCCATTATGCGTCTAGAATTATGTTTCCTATTATTTGACCAAGTAAATTTACACTCTTTGAAACCTAAGTTTTGCAGCTTACAGTAGTTAATCTTAGTCCAAATTTTAGAAGCACGTCTCCTATTAACAGGATTGCCACCAAATTTTTCATCGACCTTTAAAACATCATTAAAATCACCCCCTAATAACCATAGACCTTTATAATTATCAAAGATACCACAAATATTATCCCACATTAAATTTCTATTATTGATGTTAGTGCTAGCACAAATTGAAGAAAATAGCCAAGGTTGGCGAATGGGAGGTACCTCAATTAGGGCATGAATCTCATTGTTCCTCCTCACGAAGTTGTTGACATTAACCAAGGTCGTGTCCCATAACACTGCCAGCCCGCCGGATTGACCCTCGGCTGGGATCTCAATCATGTCGGAGAAACCAAATTCATTCATCAAACAACCATGACTAGACATTCTAGTTTCTAGGAGAGTGACCATGCATGGGTGGTGGAAGTTAATCAAATCACGAAAATTTCTTCTAAAGTCGTCGTTGTTGCCTCCCCTAATGTTCCAAATGATTATAGTTTTAGCACAATTCATGGGGGAAATTGTGGTTGGTGGTGATCGTTCGTTTGACTTCCTACTGGGAATATTGGATTCCTCATTAAGCTCGGCACTAGGATCATTGCATTTTTCTCTACTGTGAGATCCCGAGGAGGACGAATGTCCATGGTGAATTTGAAGAGTGAATTTGGGAAGACTAGTATAAGACTCTTCTCTCGCATTTCCTCGAAGAGATAAACCTTGACTTCGTCTGGGTTTGAGGATTCCACCATCAATTCTCCTATTAGGTCTACATGTTCTTTCATTTCTCCACCTATTTGGTTTTCTGCCTCTTGGGGAATTGGAGGTTGTGGGGCTTGATGCTCCATGTTCCCTACATTTATGGGCATTGGAGGTAACCGATTGTTCAGTGTTGGATCCCAAACCGTCAGCACTGGGTTTAGAGCAATTAGCTCTTGTGGCGGGAAGAATGGGAGATCTAGCCCCATATTTTGAGGCAGATATGGGTTCTGATTAAATGAGAGAGGAAGATTCCACTGGGCATGCATGTTTTGAAGTAGGTTGTTGTTCATGCCCGAGGCTAGGGGTTGCATTATGTTGTTGGCCCAAATCTGATTCGTGTAATTGTTCATAGCCAAGTGGAGACCCTCGGCTACTAGCTGAGCAAGAAACTATGGGTTTTGGATCAGTATTATACTTTCTTGGCCATTGAGATTGAGTTGGAGTGAGACTGCCCTCCCCATTAGCCCCATTTCTAGCCAAGAGGTTGGGTGGTGATCCTGGGGTAGTGGAGGTTGAGCATAGAATAGAAGAAGGTTTTGTGTTTGAGGTGGAAAGGAAAGGAGGTTGTTCATTGTGAGAGAATGTTGGTTTCTTAACACTTGGATTAGTTTGTATCTCCTCCTGGAGTTTAGAGTGATTCTGGGCATTTTTTAGGGGATCATAGAGGTGGTTTACAGGGTTCGAGGGATGAGGAGATGGAATGATTGCTTCAATTTGCATGCAATCTGAGAGGAGTAGCGTGCTAGGATTAATAGGGGAATTTGCATGGATTTATTTTGGCACGTGTCCCAAGGTATAAGACAAATGTGTATTGCTTTGGATGTTTTTGTACAGTCGTGATTGAGCATGCGCATTAGATAGGGTAATTTGGTGGCCGGTTGGCTTAGTGGTTGTCGTATTAGGATCATAATTTTGGTTATTAGGATAGCTAGTGTCAGTATTATTTGTATTAGTAGTAGTAATGTAGTTGGTAGTAATAAGGGTTACTGTTTTGTCGTTTTGTGTAACATTAGGTGCATGCATTGGTTTAGTTTTTTGTGGTTTGTTCATGCACACCGAGTTAGCAGAGATAAAATTAGTATTGTGAGTGGTATTGGTGTTAGGACCGAAAATAATCAGGTGTCATGCGGAAGCTAGTAACGCAACAATTGAACGACGAT